>KZ826386.1:0-203138 GCA_003184635.1 Aspergillus sclerotiicarbonarius CBS 121057
CCCCCCCCCCCCCCCCCCCGGGCGGTCCGTCCCGGGGCGTATCCTATTCTCATCCAATGAATCCCCGGCGATAGTCACCCAAATGTGGGTAACAAGCCCTCTTGCATTCACCCAAGACATCCATACGTCAGCCAGTCGGATTTTGGGTCGGAACTGGAAAAAGCCTTTCGGTCAATTCTCGACGGCCTGTCAGCTTCTCGGTAGATTTGGCTCGCTGGTTAATTCACTTGCCAAATCGACTGCATTTTGGTCTTCTCCTCTCCCACCATTACCATCCATCATGGCCGCCACATTTCGCGATCGGTTCAGTAGGATTGGCCCCTCTCCTGGCATTCAGTTGAGGAATTGGCTGACGGATGGCAACTCAATGCAGGTCGATTTCTGGATCTCTTCCGCTACCATCATATGATGATGTTTATGATGGCAGTGGCAGTTATCCTTCTCTGTAAGGCGACTTGTGATCTCGTTCATGCATTTGCATTTGTTGTGGTGATGAATACTGATCCCTCCAGCGATTCTGCTGGCTGGCTGCACTTCCTCCAACGGCGTCGGCAATATCTATCTTTTATCGCTGGAATACACAACCACAAGCCCGTCCATCAAGATGGGTTCCGCGCAGGTGAGTAGCCTGATTGTACAGGCTGTTCATAATGTGTCACACACGGGGAATGGCACGGCTCTCGAGGTGCGAGCTGGGTACAGAGGCCTCTGCATGACACACGGGGACTCGGAGCGCGTCTGCTCCCCAAGCGCCCGCGTATTGGCATCGCTTCTCCGGGCAGAGGAAGTGACCACCAGCAGTGGAGAAACCATTACCCCGGATCCGTTGAACCTGGTCATGATCGCAAACGACTTCCGAGAGAAGATTGTCTTCGACGGGATCCTGTCAGTGCTCGTCCACATTCACGCACGCGTCGCCGATAGACTGATAGGCTCGGCATTTAGATTCATCGTGATAGCTCTTTGTGCCATCTGCTTGCTACTGCTGTCGACCATTCCTGGGTTCCATGATAATGGCCACGGAGTGGAAGAAGCGCCTTTCCCCCAACGCCCTGCCGTTATAGGTGCCGTGCTCGCAGGATGGTTTGCATTCGGGTTCTCCCTTGTCTCGATTCTATGGCAGCATATCAATAGCGGTTCGACAGCCTCGATGACGGGAATTCTCACGTATGGCACAGTGTCAGGCCATGTTGGGGGCGCGGCGATGGCCCTTGGATGGATTGCTGTCGCTCTTCTGGGGATCGTCGCGCTTGGGCTTTATGTCATGAATGCAGCTATCGAGCTGCTAAGAGGACTAGTATCGGATGTCCAGCCTCTGAATAGGGAAGACGGTGACAGTGACGAGACCGGGTATCTTTGACGCACGGTGGTATGTGTTTTTTCCCCTTGTTGTCTCCTGTTCACCCGCTTCCTATCATCGATCATGTCAAATAGCCGTCAGGGTTGAAGACCGTTATTCATCCTCGGCTTGTTGTTCGACCGAGTCAATGCAGGAGTCGGTGCGGGGAAATCGTCGGTCCAACCACGCGATAATCAAATCCACCAATACAAGCACACTCATAGCTGCGGCCAGAATGCGACTTGCTCCCCGCTTGTCACATAAGAATAATAGGGGGATGCTTGTTGCCGAGCAGGCAAGGGGTTGTCAAAATGCGTCCTTTTCTTTGCCTGTTTTTTTCAGCCTCGGCGCTGGCCGTAGGGCCTGGGTCCCTCGGATCCGAGGTTGAGATTTTGCTGCATAATGATTTGTTAGAGGCCGAAAGTCCGCTGGTGGATTCCGGGGTGATTCTTCTGGGTGGCAAGACTTTGGCAGAAGGAATTCACGCCTGTGATACACTGGGGGAGTCACTCTGGGGCACTCCGCCAGCGACGCCAGCTGACATCGCCGCCGATTTGGAGTATCTCCTATACAGAGGCGACTATGGAAACAAGCAGCAGTTCTGGATCTCCCCGGGTAACAACACTGCTAGAACGATCGATCTTGAGGGGAAAGTTGCGGCAGCAGATGCCACCCATCGCTTTCCTGTCCTGTGCACACAAACCGCCCCTTATTCGACAGAAGACTACCAAAATACAAGCAGCCCGTACCAAGTAACAGTCCATGCCAACAACGAGTACCTGACAGGGTAAGACCCTCCTTTCTAGTGAAGACGACGCTCAATATAGATAGCTTTCGAGACCACGTCACCTTTCGATTCATCGGGGTTCGCTTCGCTACGGAACAGGAACGATGGACCTATCCAGTCTCATATACCGGAAGTGGTGGGAATATCTCTGTCTTGGAATATGGCTCGAACTGCCACCGTGACGCACGTGGGAACGAGGAGAACTGTCTCATCCTGAATGTCTGGACGCCATACTTACCCCATCTTCCTGCCAAAAAGAAAAAGTTGAAGCCAGTGGCATTCTGGATCCACGGTGGTGCCTTTACCGGAGGAAGCCCTAACGACGCGTACTATGACGGCGGCAATCTGGCCTCCAGAGGAGATGTCGTGGTGGTCGGGATCAGCTACCGTCTGGGGACATTGGGATTCCTTGCGTTGAATGACCGGAAAACCAACGGAAACTTTGGCTTGGCCGACCAGATCGCAGCTCTTGATTGGGTGCGTGAAAATATCGAAGCCTTTGGAGGCGACCCGGACCGCATCACCATCTTCGGGCAGTCTGCTGGAGCAGCCTCGGTACGGGCCTTGCTTGCCTCTCCCAGGGCCGAGGGAAAGTTCGCCAGAGCCATCATGCAAAGCAACCTTGGTGGCCTTGCATATGGCACCACATATTCCAGATACTATACGATCGACGAGGAGATGCAAGTGGCTGGCGAGCCCATCCTGGAGGAAACGAATTGCACGGTCGCAGAATCCCCGGTCGACTGTCTTCGAAACTTTACCGCCAGTGCCATAACCGAGTTAGATACCACGGCGCGGTATCTCGTCGTGGATGGAACATATCTGACCAGTCCCGAGCTGGACCTCGGCCGCTCTACACAAACCCCCCACGTGCCCGTGATGATGGGCATCATGCGAGACGATGGCGCCGCGTTCATCGACTATCCCAGCGCCGGCGAGAACATTACCACCTTTTTGACAGAGAATGGCCTCCCAGCATCCGTTCTTGCAACCGGTCTCTTTCCTCTAGCCACCGGGCCCAATGCCACACTGGATATCTTCAACACGTCCGCCCGCGTGGGAACCGACGGTATGTTCCGATGCATCGATGAAGCGACAGGCTATGCAGGTGTGACGAACAACATCTTCCCCAAAGTGTACTTTTACGAGTTCAACCGATCCTACGAACTCGCGTCCCAGACCCCCAATGGACGGGTGTGTTACGCGCCTCCGACAGCGGCATATCCACACGGGGACCCATCACTGGAATACTACAAATGCCATTCCGGGGATCTGTACTACATGTTTGGGAATCTGCGACGGCTGGATCAGCCATTCCGGGATGAGTATGAGCTGCCGTTTGAGCAGTACGTGCTTGACTCGTGGGCCAGCTTTATTCGCACTGGGAGCCCGACACCAGACCCAGGGCTGTTAAAGGCGCGAGGGTACGTCAATACCAGCCAGATTGTGCAGGAGAGTGGTGCGTGGCGTCCGTTGAAGGAGGGTGACTATACCCTGAGACGGTTCCAGTGGCCACCATATCAGGCGGCGTTTGATGAGGTGGAGCAGTGTACTGCGTTGAATTTGTCGCTCAGCTATTATGTATAGCGCAGCTGCAATGGTCTATTGCACACCACCCTGTTAGCATGTAGCAAATTATAGCAGCTGCCTCCAGAGCCTGGGTAAATATGATCGTCCAAGATGCTGTAGCTAATTATAGCCATTTTGGGTGGATGATACACCGGATAAACAATTACACTTCGCTTGTGATGCACTAACTGTAAGCAGTAATTCCCTTATCCACTAGCCCATTACAGCTAGTGTGGGCGGTGACCAGCCACCACCGCCCAGCCATACTGCCCGACTTCCGCATCCGGCGCGTCAAGTCTGGTTCAGCTCGATACTCCCATTCTGAATATCTTCAAATCTCTCCTCGTCCTTCATTCTACACTCCTTCCACTCAATTGACCTCATCCAGTCACTATCAACCCAATTAACCAGTAACCCCCCCCCCCCCCCTTCATCACGACCAATCACCACCAATCACTAACACTACCCAGGCTCACCAGACAGACCACAGAACCCTCACCATCACCACCATGACCACCCGCCCTCTCAGCCCACCGACCTCCCCCATCTCCCGGAAACGCACCTGCGCCCCATACCTCCCCTCGTCGCAACGCCTCTGCCACGACTGGATGATCGTGCAAGGCAACGTGCACTACGCGCGCGACCGGGCCCATTTCACCTCGTACCGGCCCGTGACCCTCCGTCTGAAAAACAACATCTTCAATCCGACCGAAGAGCTCCAAGTGGCCGGCATCGGCACCGTGCAGATCCCCGCGGTGCGAAGTCTCGACAACCCGTTCGACACGCACACACTAACGCTAGACAACGTGCTGCATATCCCCGAGGCGGTGTGCAATGGGTTCAACCCGTTGCTGTATGGGAGTAGTATGTCGTGTTCGGAGACGGCGTGGACGGGGGCGGATCGAGACGGACGGATGATGTGGGTGGCGAGGCCGTTTCGGGGGGGCGCCCGGATGGTTCTGGGGGGTGGGTTGAGTGGGGAGTCGGAGATTATTGAGGGGAGGTATTATACGTTGAGTTTGTATGTTAGTGGGGAGGAGAGAGAGGGATTGGTTTGTTGATTTGTGGAGGGGGGTATGTGGAGGGGTGTATGTGTATGTTACTGTGCAGCTAGGTGTATGTAGGTGTATAATATCATGGGATAATGTGGAGTGCACGTGGAGACCAGACCGACCGACCTGCCTAGGCTCGACCCTGCAGTAGCCACCGCGTACCACAGGGTCTGGTCACTGGCCGTGCTGGTGGAGGCCGGTCTGTGCGGTTGGGCTGCAGTGGATGCCCGAGCATCGGTGAGCCCACCCGAGACCAGAGGGTCCATTCCCATTCCCATGTGGCGGTGGGGATATAACTCGCGCCATATAGCAAATGCTGGCATCGAATGGGTCATATGCGCGATGCATGGACATCTCGCTTAGGGATACTTTAATTACCCCGGATCCTGCCTGATGGCGGCACTTCGGGCCGTGCTCCGGAGCTTGTAAGTAGCTTAGGATCGTGAGCCCTAGACAGGAGCCGTGCTAGTGCAGTCAGCCCACCAACCATCCAACCAACCAAGAAAGGGGTCTGGCATACCCCGGATTCTCTATTCCCGTTTGGATACGGGGCAACACCCTTGCTGCATCAGCCATCCTATCACATCCCCCGGCCATATTACCGTTGCATCCGCGGCCAGCGACTATATATTCACCGTATGTACCCCTCTTGTCCATCCTCCACCATCACCCAACTCACCATGGAGAAACCTGCCGCCAGCGTCCACGTCGAAAACGATGTGCCAGTCAAGGGAGTGGCCAATACCGCTCTGGCGGTGACGGCCATGGAAAAGCCATCGCTATGGACCAAGAGCATGCTAAAGGTGCCCCCCAATCACTCCCTTTTCTTTTGGTTTAATCTAACCGCCCTCGTACGGGTTAGCTGTACTGCTGCATCGGCGTCGCTATCCTCAACTCCTGCATCAACGGCTATGATGGGTCCCTGATGGGCTCGATTAACAGCTACGCCCAGTACCGCGATTACTTTGGGTTCGACCCGAACAATGGCACGCCTTCCACGGGTATCGTCTACGCTATTTACACCATCGGAAACATCGTGGGTTCGTTCTGTGCAGGGCCGTTCACTGATTTCAAAGGTATCCCCTCCCCGTTTTTTCAGTTCTTTCCGAAACCCTACCCCCTTCCCCTCCCCCATATTCCTCCACAGCCCACTAAGAAACCAAACCAGGTCGCCGAGTCGGCATGGCCCTCGGCGCCATCTTCATCATCGTCGGCACCATCATCCAAGCCACCTGCCACAACCTAGGCGGGTTCATGGGCGGGCGCTTCATCCTGGGTTTCGGAGTCGCCATCTCCGCCACCGCCGGACCGGCCTACGTCTCGGAGATCGCGCATCCATCCTACCGCGGCGCCATGACGGGCCTCTATAACGTGCTGTGGTTTGGCGGCGGTATCCCGGGGACCTTCATCCCGTGGCGAACCAGCCAGCTAGAGGGAACGATGAGCTGGCGGATCCCTATCTGGTTGCAGATGGTATTCTCGGGGTTGGTGTTGATATGTTGTCCGTTTATTCCGGAGGTGAGTCCTTCTTTTCCCACACCTATCCATAATGGTGTGGGTGGTGTGAATGATCGGGTAGGGCTAATATGGTCTTGCTGGGAGGGGATTAGAGTCCCCGCTGGCTCATCTCGCGCGACAAACACGACGCAGCCCTAAAAGTCCTCGCCGAGTACCACGGCGAAGGGGATCGGAACTCCCCCATCGTGCAACTCGAATACCATCAGATGATCGAGGATATTTCCCAGACTGGGTCGGATAAGCGGTGGTGGGATTATCGGGAGTTGTTTAATACTCGTGAAGTGCGGTATCGGTCTATGTTGGTGATTATTATGGGTATTATCCCCCTCTTCCTCCTCCTCCTCCTCCTCCCTTTCTACTCTCTCCCCTTCACTCACTCCACAAAATACTAACAAGCATAATAATAATAGCAATATTCGGCCAATGGTCCGGCAACGGCCCGGTGAGCTACTACTACCCGCAAATGCTCCGCGGGGCCGGAGTCACCAGCAACAACACACAACTTCTCCTCCAGGGGCTCCAAAACGTCGTCTCCCTCCTGGGCGCCATCTTCGGGGCCCTAATCACGGACCGAGTCGGTCGCCGCACCCAACTCCTCACCAGCACCACCATCGTCGTCATCCTATTCGTGATCGTCACCGCCCTCAACGCAACCAACGTCGTCGACGGCGCGGACGGCACCCCCGTCGCGAAAAGCGCCATCACGGCGCGCGCCCAAATCGCAATGATTTTCATCTTCGGGTTTGTTTATTCCGCCGGGTGGACGCCCAATCAGGCGATGTATCCGGTGGAGTGTTTGCGGTATGAGAGTCGGGCGAAGGGGATGGGGATGAATAATGTACGTTATTTCCTTCACTCCCTTTCTTTATTCCTGTCCTATCCTATCCTATACTCCTATCTTTCCTTCCCAGGCCCTATTATCACCAAACAAAATACTAATATGATATGTTGGTGTTGTGGGTAGTTCTTCGTCAACATCGCCTCCTTCTACAACACATTCGTAACGGGAATCGCGTTTACCGGCGCCGGGTGGAAATATTATTTTCTGTTTATTTTTTGGGATACCATGGAGGTGGTGGTTATTTACTTTTTGTTTGTCGAGACGAGTAAGCGCACCTTGGAGGAGTTGACGGTTATTTTTCAGGAGAGGAATCCGGTGAAGGCTTCGTTGAGGAGGGAGAGGATTCTGACGGGGGATGGGGAGGAAGGGGGGGATGGGGAGGGGAAGGAGGTTAGTCGGGTTGAGGAATAGTGTTTCTGTGTGGGTTGGGTTGGGTTAGGGGGGGGAGATTATTGGTGTGGCTAGCTGAGTAGCTTATATTTGCTTATTGCTTATTGTTGGAGAGATGTTAGGGTTACAGTAAGTGAAGCAGATCCATTGGTATCACCAAACACCCCCATCCATCCATCCATCCATCCATCCATACACCATTAGAACCCCCCCCCCCCAAAGAAACCAAGAAAAAAGGAAAAAGAAAGTATCACCGACTAACAATCGTCTCCCTCACCACCTTAATCCCCCCTCCTACTCCTCCTCCTCCCCCTTCCCCCAAACTCCCCCCCAAACTCCTCCCATCCCCTACACTGCGTCCACTCTCCCCATCACCATCCCACTCCCCCGCCCTAACCGTCGACAACATGCCCACCTCATCACTCACCGTCCCCCACTGCGTATCCGGCAACGACAGCGGATGCCGGAACTTGCGTCGCCGATTCTTACTATTCTCGGAGGAGTGCAAGTCCCCGGTTCCTTCGGAGAGCGGGTAGCTTTGCGAACTGGCCCCGCCTTTGGTGGAGATGTATAGCCCCGCGCGACGCGCCAGACGACGGCACAGCGGGTAGATCATGGGGATGTTGCCGATGATGACGGCCACGAAGGTTTCCCGACAGGCCCAGCGGCCTGCTTGTGAGGCGCCGTTGGCTCCGGCCTATTTTTATTCAGTGCTGTTAGTGGGTGTATACTTGTGTAGACGGGGGGATGTAGAAGGTGGTCCTGAGGATGGAAGGGATGGATGGGATGGATGTACCGTGACGATCAATACACAACGAAGAATGCCCGCAGCCATGACGAAGAAACCCCCGCTGAAGAGGATGATGAGTTCGAGTTTTTCGCGCCATGGGAGGCGGGCTTTAAACAGGATCTATCTTTGTTAGAAATCTGGATATGTTGTGGTAAGGGGGGGGGGCATACGGGAAACGGAATCGAGATCAAATACAAATCGGTCGCGACATTCAACGTCACCGTCACATACACATCAATATGCGAGACAGCTGGCTGGCAGTAATTCCCCGGGTCGGGGTTGATTTGCCAGTTCTTGTGCAGGGGGTGGCAGCCCAGCAAGATACTCAGGATGACAGCGATGTAGGTCACGCCGATGACGATGTATCCGATGCGGATGCGAATGTGCATGTTAATCAAACCGGATCTGTTCTCATTAGCATTGTCCTACGTAGATGGAATGGGAGGGAGGGGAGGGGTACGTTAATCGGGAATAAAACACCGCCATGCATGTCTTCAACAACCACAACAGCGTCGTATACAACGACCACCCCAGCACCTGGGTCTTGGACCCTCCCACGCGGAGATGGTATTCATGGGATTCCGGCGACAGCGATGCCCGTTCAGCAGCAGTCATCGAGTTATTGGCCAGCCCCATCCACCACGCACTGACGCAGTAGGCCGCCCCTGTCTCGAGCCCATACACCACCTGTTCATCAGCACGAGCCACACCACAGATCCAAGGAGGAGCTTACCCCCGCCAACGGCATCAGATAATCATCGAGCATGAAATTCTTCGGCCCCGCCGTGACCCATCGTGCGACGACGCGGAAGACAATCGCAGTGACGGCAATAGCCAGGAGGGTAAATGCCTCAACCACAAAGTCATCACCCATAATGACCACACAACACAACAACACACCACACAGACAGAACACGACAGAGAAAAAGAGTGGACGGATCTGCAATTCTCGAAATGGTGCCTCCAGCTAGTTAAATAATGACTCCCTGGCATTTTCACCAGGCCCAAGCGAGCGGTTCGGGCCCCCGTGTAACCCCCGAGACACAGACATGCTGCGGAAGTACGATGCAGGCAAGCGAGGCATCAGCGCGCGTAATCTCGGCACGGCAGGCCACACACCCCCCTGGTTGGTGGACGGATGCAGGGCGATCGTCACGCGGCCAGAAGTACTCTCAGATTTGAGTCGGTCGATCTGGCGGGGAAGTCGGCATGACAAATCGGGGGGATCGGGGTATCTATGTATCGTCTGGATGTGTCGATTCCTTCAGGAATAAGCTCCGAGCCGAACAATGGAGTGAGGCACCGAACAAAGGGACCTGTCAAGAGCCTTGGCTGAAGTTTGTGTCGCGGGCCAGTGATCCACTTGGTGGAGCAGCCAGGAACCCTAACCCTCGATGGCGCGGGCGGGACGGGACATCATTCTGACACTAGATTACGCCTAGTGACTGCTCACTCCTCACTAGACTGTGTTGGTCAGACGTGCCGGAGTTGTTGGATTTAGTTTCCCCTCTCTGGTAGGAGCTTTGGGCCATTCATGGCCCTGAGGCCACGTAAGGGGCACTGTGGACGATCGGCACAACGGTCGGTGGCCCGCTGCCCCGGGATATATTTATCTCGCTTCCCCATTGCCTAGCATTGCGCTGATTCACTGCCATTGACTGAACCCATTGAATCTTCACCATGGAGTCTTTTGATGTGATTGTCGTTGGAGCAGGTAGTCCCCCTCCCCTCCTCTCCTACCACCCCTTTCCCTCCTTCAACCATACTAAATCAAACAGGATGGCACGGCCTGGCCGCCCTCAAAACCTACCACCAAGTGCACCCCAACGCTACCATCCTGCTCATCGACAGCGCCTCCTCCATCGGCGGCGTGTGGGCCACTCACTGTCTCTACGACGGCCTCAAATCCAACAACATGCTGGGCACCTACGAGTTCTCCGACTTTCCCATGGACCCCGCCACCTACGGCGTACAACCGGGCCAGCACATCCCCGGCAAGGTCATCCAGACCTATTTGCAACGCTTCGTGAAACACTTCCAGCTCACCGACTTGATCCGTCTGCACACGACCGTCCAAACCGCAGACCACCAATCCGACGGATCCTGGATCCTCACCGCCACCTCCTCTTCCACGTCTCCCTCCCCCACACAACAAATCCACACCTCCAAGCTCATCCTCGCAACCGGGATGACCTCCCAGCCCTACCTCCCCCCCATCCCAGGCTCCGACCTCTACCCCCACCCCATCCTGCACACCCGCGACCTCCTCCCCCACCAACCCACCCTCTTCCACCCCACCAACCGCATCACCATCTACGGCGGCACCAAATCCGCCTGGGACGCCGTCTACTCCGCCACCACCTCCGGCGCCTCCGTGACCTGGGTGATCCGATCCTCCGGCCACGGACCCTGCTGGATGGCCCCGCCCTACGTCACCCCTCTCAAGCGCTGGCTCGAGAAACTCGTCACCACCCGCCTCCTCACCTGGTTCAGCCCTTGTATCTGGGGCCACGCCGACGGCTACAACCTCATCCGCACCTTCCTGCACGGCACCTGGCTGGGCCGCAAACTCGTCGACATCTTCTGGTCGATCCTCGAACAAGACGTCACCCAACTCAACAACTACGCCTCCCACCCCGAAACCTCCAAACTCAAACCCTGGATCAGTCCCTTCTGGGTCGCCAGCGGCCTCAGCATCCTCAACTACCCCACCGACTTCTTCACCCTCGTCCGCAGCGGCAAAATCCGGATCCTCATCGACGAAATCACCTCCCTCGACTCCACCGGCGGAATCCATTTAAAAAACTCAGGGGAAATCCTCCCCAGCGATGCCCTCATCTGCGCTACCGGGTGGAAAGTAACCCCCAACATGCAATTCACTCCCGCGGGGATCGACAAGGAATTGGGATTCCCCTGGGCCGAGGACTCCATCCCGGGTAGTATGGTTTCCGCAGCCGATGAGGAGATCCTCACCCGCTTCCCTAAGTTACGAGAAGCTCCGACTAAAAAACCAGAATATATGCCCCTGGGCGAAGACGCGCCCGCGACGGCACGGCATCCGTTTCGTTTGGCCAGGTTTATGGTTCCGCCGGCGTTGGCGAGGGAGAGGTCTGTGGCCGTGGTGGGGGTCGCGATGACGATTAATACGGCCTTGGTGGCGCAGGTGCAGGCGTTGTGGGTGGCTGCGTATCTAGGGGATAAGATGGCGTTGAAGAGCGGGGAGGTGTGTCCGGAGTCTCTTGTGGAAGAAGTAGTGGGGAAGAGGGAAGGGGAGGTGGATGCGGATGTGGTGTGGGAGACGGCTCTGCATACGCAGTTCGGGGTGCATCGGTATCCCGGGGGGTTTGGGAGCCGGAATCCGGATTTTGTGTTTGATGCGTTGGCGTATGTGGATTTGTTGTTGAGGGATTTGGGACTGGATTATTCGCGTAAGAAGGGGGTGTTGGGGTGGTTGAGGGCTTATGGGATGGAGGATTATAGGGGGTTGGTGGAGGAGTGGATTGGGTAGGGCTGCTGTGCTGGGGGTTTAGTTGTGGTTGGGGAAGGGAGGGGGGGTGGGATGGGATGGGATGCTGGATTGCTGTCACGTACCATGTATGCATTGCACTATGCTACGCTACACTCACTACACTACACTATTCAAATTCAAATGCCTCAAACACCGCCACCCCTCCCTCCAGTCGATCCCCCAGAATCTCCCCCGAGGCGCCCCCGTTCCACCGGAAGTAGTGCTGTCCGTCGCCCGCCACCTCCGCGGTGCCCTGCACCTGTAGCCGTACCCCCGGCATCACCACCTCCACCCCGTAGGTTGTCTCGGTGCGGCGCTGCTGGATGGTCACGATGCCGGTCTCGCACCCGGACTGCACTACCTGTCCGTCCCGGGCCACGTAGGCGCTCGCAATCGGGGCAGTCGAGTTGGACCCAGGGCGGGTGTACTGCATCCACACGAGCGAGTAGGGTCCGATGTGCGCGTGGCCCCAGGACCACGAGGCGACCATTGTCTGGAAGGGCCGGCTACCCCAGTTCTAATTTGTCAGATGGCCATGCACGGAGATAAAGAGGAGAGAGACATACCTTATCATGATACCCGTAGCCCCTGAATTGCAACGGGTGGCCATCCACCAGCAGATCCACGACGGCATATGACCCCGGAACCAGACTCACCCATCCCAGATCCGCCCCCAGTTCCAGCGAGAGATCGAACTGGTTGGGCATCGAGCAGGGTGACAGAGGCGGCGTAGACTAATCCATTAGCACCGACAAGACAACCGTACAGAGAATAGACTCACATTGTCGAGCTGGATCCGCCCACTCACGCGCGATCCCTCCCATCCAATCCACGCATCATACCCCGTTGCCCGGCCCATCCATCCCCCCGTGCCCTCCCAGATGCCCGAGCTCTGGTCCCGCTCGCCCAGCACGGCGGCGTCATTGGGCACGGCCTTGTCCACCACGGTCGTGCCATCCGGGAGAGTGGCCCAGACGTAGGTCAGGAGCACCGACGACGAGTTAGGCGGCACCAAGGGAAACGCCGTCGCGGTCGTGGTGAAAAAGGTCAGCACCACGGAGACGTTGGGGTTGGCCGACGAGATGGCGTCAAAGTACCACCACTCAAACACCGTATGGTTGACCGCTTCCAGCTTGGGCGCCGTCAGGTCGGACAGGTCCGAGGAATCGACAGTGAAGTTGACGTCCACCGGATAGTTGACCGGGGTGGGGTCGATGGTGGTGATATACTGCCCGGTGGTGAGGGCGGCCGCGAGGAGGGCAATCCAGGAACGCATGATGCTCGTAATAGCAATGTGAAGAGATCAACAACCTGCAGACAGCACGGAGATCAACCACTGCTGCAAACAGGGGCGGAATAGTGGTATTTAAGTTGTGGCGTGCTCGGAGAAACAGTGGCCGGCCGGGGAGTATCTCCAGCTCCAGACCTGCCAACTCACTGTGCCACCAACTCAATCTGAATCACAGCCAATAGAATCGACCAAAACATATCCAATCCATACACGCTGGCCAACGCCTCTACTTACATACGTATACATGAAACAGGTTCCCGACGCTGATGCCATCCGTAACAAATAAACAATCCTGCCGGTCCAACCCTGCGCGTGAAGTGAGATACACAAATCACAGTCAATACACACTCATCCGAGCAAGCTGGGCATCAAATACAAAGGACCGTCAATCAACTCCAGAACATGCGTAACGCCATCCATTTAATGGTGGCCGTTCATTTCATCACTCCGATCCTCCTCCTTGACCGAGCTGTGGTCAGCCGACTTGGAGAGGCCATCCGACCCGTCCTTCCCACAGCCTTTGACAAGAATGTGTCGCTGTGGCCGTTAGCCAGGTCACACACTGCAAGGGGGGGAGGGGGAACTCACCTTTAACGCGTCCTTGCGCGAAAAGCTCTTGTCACAGTGGGTGCACGGGAACGGCTTCACCGACAGGTGAATGCGCTTATGTCGCTTCAGATCGTGGTTGCGGTTGAAGCTCTGCGGACACTGGTCGCACTTGAAGGGCCGATCGTTTGTTGGGCCAGGGCCAGCGTGGCCGGGATGAGCCGGGTGCCCCGCGTACAGCTGCTGCATCTGCTGCAAATTGGCCGCGTGTCCGCTGTTGTACCCTGGCAGTCCCGGCAGCATCCCGGGCTGGTTCCCCGTCACGGACATTGGCCCGTTCGGATTGTGCACGTTCGTCCACACGGGCCCGTTCATCGCCGGCAGCGAATAGGACGGCCAGGGCCCCCGCTGGTAGTTCAAATGGTGCGAGGGGTGCGGATTGGAGGCCACCCGGCCCGGGGGCTGCTGCATCCCGAGTCCCGTCTGTGCGTACGACGAATATCCACTCGGGGAATTGGACACCTGTTGCACCGTTCCGTATGCAGGGGCGGACGAGGATTTGACCATGTAGGGGTCGTTGGACGGCAAGGGATGCGGCGATGGGGCGGGATTCGGCAGTGGGTGGACGGAGATCATGGCGTGGGGCATCGAGTGATGCTGCAGGGGTCCCCCCGAGGAGACGGAGGCCGCAGAGACGGGGATCGGCTGTTGGAACGGGGGCAAATGATTCATCTCGTAGGACTGGGGAATGTGCTCGGTGCCCGGGGTCGACGTGGCCGGGTTGCGATGGAGAGGATTCACGGACGGAGGAAATGTATCACGACTGGAATAAGGACCCACGCCCGAGCTCCACGACTGACGCGCGGCGGCGGCCCCGGAGGCACTCGGATAGGAGCTCTGGCCGGACCAGTAGGGGGCCAGCTCCGAGTTGGTCGACACGCCCGTGGTGACTGCCGTGGTGGCGGGGATGCTGTCGCCAGACTGGGTGGTCGCCGGCGGAGTAAGAAGGTTGCTGACGCTGGGGTTAATGGGCGGAGGATTGGTATGATGGGCGTACTTGATGGTACTAATGGGGTGGAAGTTGGGAGCTGGAAGCTCAAAACTGGGCAGGGTCGGGGCCGCTGGACGACGCGAGTTCAACGGCTGGGGGGCTGTCAGCGCCTCGAGCGCCGTCCCCATGCCTGGCGGGGGGATCGCGAGGGCAGCCAGGTTGGCGGATGTCTCGCGCGAGAAGTTGGAGGAGGAGAAGAGATCACCCACGACCAACGACGAGGGCGTGGTTAAGGCGGAGGACAGATGTCCGGGAGGAAAGTCGGATGCGAGCGACCAGTATCGACTGCCAGACAGGCCACCGGCGATATCTGGAGGATCCAGGAGGGGCGATCGGATCGCGATCCGCGATCTGAGACGAAAACGGGGGTGGTCCTGGGAGATCGCCGTGGGGATGCTCAACGGGTACCACCAGTGGGTTGTTTCACGATGTTCGAGGGGGGAGATGCACGTCAGGTTGGATTGACCACCAGCGCGTTAATCGGGAGTCATATCCTTCGATGCAAGCGGTGTGGTGATGCGACCAGAAAGCTATGCGCAATGAGGATGGGATCAGGACAACCTCATGGTCTTTCACGCAAACCAACGCGCCGTCACGCGAAGACGGCAGAACAATAAAAGGATTGTGTTGACGGAGATGCGCGGTAGGATTAGGCGGGATGACAGTCAGAGAACCATGGACGGGCGATGAGTGGCAGCGGGGGATGGATGGATGGATGGCAGGTTTCGAGGGCGGCAGGAAAGGAAGCTGACAGGCGGTATTGGTGGTAACGAGGGTGATGGTGGTGGTGGTGATCGGAAGGCGTGGGTGGCGGTGGAGGTCAAGGTGGTGGTGGAGGAGAGGTGAGATGGGGGGTGGTGAGGTGAGAAATGACGGGGGAAAAAGAAGTCGTCCGAAGGGGAGAGGGGGAAGTCTTTTATTGTCGATGGCCGTGAATAATGGACAAGCGGACTGCTGATGGACCAAACCAGCCGGGAATGGAGACGTATCCAGACCAGTCCAGCGCCGGGTCTGGCCAGCGCGGGGGTTGAGTTCACAAAAATACCAGGGAGAACATACCCACCGCGACTTGGGTTTTTATTTTTATTTTTCTTGCTATTTATTATTGATTGATTGGGCGGGATCTGGTATTATTGGATGCAGCGGTTCCAGAGATGGTAGAAGTGTACTCTGTCAGTTTCCCCCGTACAGAGCGCGCAAGAGAGACAGTCCGGGTTCGTATTATTTCTTCTCACGATTATTGATATTTATTATCCTCCCCCAGAGCAGAATAATAGTCATATCATCAGCCATCCATCAGCCGACCCTCCAGTCCCAGCAAGCAGCCAAACAAGCGGATCGAGTGGACCCATCCTAATCGGGGCTAACCCCCAACCGAATTTTCAGCAGAAGAATAATCAAATAATCATTATGAATGACGGGGGCTCGGTTTTTCTTTTTCCATCCCCTTTTGGGAGGATTTCTTTATTTCTTCTTTATTTCTTCGGGTCTGGGTGGATTTCTCTTTGTTTCTTTGACGGAGGATTCTGCAGTCGTATTAAATTTCTTGGGAAAAGCAAACCCCCTTCAGGCCAATCCCATCCCGGACTCGCCCCGGTAAGATTGAAGGAACCATTGGCAACAAACTTTCCTACCTGACTGAACCTTAGCTAGCCGTCTCCCTGGATGAGTGGATGGGTGATTAGTGGGTTGCTAACCGCCAACGATGGCTCGCTAAGACGAGCCAGTCCTGATCCCCGGCAACGTGGTTGACAGGGCTCGTCCAGGCGTCCAAGCTGCTGCTCCCGTTCCACCGTCGCCGCTGCCCACGGTCGGCACTCGGTTGTCGGCCGCAGACCTACATACCAGCAGACAGACAGGCACGGGAGAGTCGCGAGATCATCAACTCCGGATGAGAAGACCCCCCGCTCATTCCAATCCCCCCGATGGGCTGCCAGATGGGCACAGCAAATGGAATCGGCTAGACCCTCGCTGCAGGCGGCCTTGGACCCAAAAAGGGCCCGAATCAATCAATGGTGCCAGAAAACCGGTTGGTTCTTCCCCCCCGACCTTTTCGGTCTAGTCTACCCACCTTGGATTTCTGTACTATGTACCTCTGTACGGAGTACACAGTACCTATGTACCTCGTAAGGACCTGCTGATTGCCTGGACTTTGCCCGTACTTGCCCGTACTTTGCACGTACTTGTGCCTGCACATCCCCTACTCCCCCCTCTTCCCTCCTCCTGTCTATGAATCTTACCCATTGTAGACTACACTACTCCGTAGGTCCTAAGTACTAAGTACTATGTAGGTCCTAGACATCCAGACGACAGATAGGCATGTGGAGCACTTCCCGTACGATCGGCCTCTCCGACCCAGCAGGGAATGCTGGCCGCTGTTTCCCTATTTGGTGGAGTTGGGAATAAGCTTAGCCCTCTGCGCCGGGGAGGGATCAGAGGGTCTCCAGATCGACGGGAGAATTCTCTGCGTCCCAAAACTGACCCGGATACTCTGTCCAGGTCAAGGGGAGGGCCGACCGGCCGAGCCAGGCGAGACGAGACAAGACGAGGGAGGGAACAGACCACCTCCCGTGGATGGAGTCCATGGACATGGACTAATCAGAAAAAGCAACGCGGGACCAGAAAAGGGGCAGCAGGCAAGCGATCGTTGCTCCTTGCGTCGAGGAATGCATGACAGATGCCGGGCGGTGGAGGGCACAGCTGAGGCTGATCGGGTCGGGGCGAGGACGAGGGCTCCTCTGCGCTGGTAAGCATCGTAATTATTAGGATTATCGGCAATAATTCACTGGCTCCTCAGAAGAGACCTAGTATAGGGACAGCGGAGAATTCCCTTTGTACATAATAGCTCGATGGGGGGCGCTCCACCGATGGAACATTCGATCTTCATTCACCCCCATCCATGGAAAGTCGCGGTGGTCCAGCAACTCCAGCGGACTCGTATCCATCACGCTGCCTCGTCGACTGCTCTGGCCGGGGGGTCCTGCTGCTCGCACGGACATGGACGTGCCGGCCCTCCTGGTCCTCCCCAAGGCCCAATCCATTCTCCGCCCCAGGCAAACGGTCCCTGGTCCGCGCCTGCCATTCCATGGCCCAGGTCAGCTGTCGTACCTGGGACCCTGGTTCTGCTGGGGGACCCCCGACTGCTCACGATGAGATTCCAATCAGACGCTCCCATTCCTCCGAGGCCCTCAACTGCCAATACGAGAACTGCAGGCCTGTAAATTCCCGGGGGGGCAGAACCAAGCGACTGGCAGGCATTGGACTCGCCCGAGTTTTGTCCATCCATCCTGGCCCATGGACGGCCATCAGGCCGGCTGGCCATTGGTGGATTGCCCGTGTCTGCCAGTACTGTGTATACCTTCCATCCCCCATTACAGGCTGATACCGCCCAGGTCGTACGGTACTAGCGCCTTGGTGGTGTGTCGGCACTGGCTGGCTCGGGCGTCGGGTTTGGCTGGCTATCCCTCTCTGGGTGCTAGCGTCGACTGCCTCGCTCCGGTGCGGCCCACCTGACTTGCCTGGCTGGTCTGCCTGCATCTTGGGTTGCTGAGGCCGACCACTCAGGCGTCGGGTCTTGTAGACACGCGCGAGCTCTACTCCTGTTTCGTCTTTGTACTTGGACTATTGTCAGTATCTCGTAGCGACACGGAGGAGATCCGTGCTATTCTTATCGTTTGGATAGCAGTGATGAGAGCTCCGCGCTGGTGCTGATGCTGATGCCTCGCGACCGTCCACAAACCAACTTTAATCACCACCATCAGAGACGGCGTCAACAGTCGAGTTGGAAATCAACCCGCTGCAGAAAGGCAAATGCAAGTGCTATCGATGTCATTGGCCCCCGGGTCCCAACCTGGGAGAACCCGTGGATTTGCTGGCCCCCAAGCCTATCAACGATGCCTCGGGACTTGCTAAGGTACTTCCTCCTGGTCGGCCGGGGGTGCAGGCTACTGCCCCCTTGGGTAGCACCTGTAAGCCCGGCAGCCGTAATCGCTGGAGCTCAACGGTCCACCGCATCTGGCCTCTCCCGACGGGAGGCGCGGCCAGCACCAGCCTGTCGGTATTGGCGGGGGTTTAGGGGCCGGGAGATCGAGGGCGGTGGCGGCCACGGTGCCAGGCGCATTATCAACAGCTTCTTCTCGCCCTTATCGTTCCAGCCATCTCCTCTATCCACCGGCAGGCCAGGCCATGTCATGCTATGTGATGCCTGATTACCCCCCCGGCAGTCTCGCAAGGGGTCTTTGTCCATTACGAAAACGATCCCCCAGGGAGCAAACAAACCAAGAATGAAAGCTACGCCTGTACTTCGTACTCCGTGCGACCAACACGGACAGGGGTCGATGGCCACCTGGAGCCAATGTGATGTATGCAATGTCGATCGAGCACATCTTTATGACCAGTCCATTCAGTGCCATCCACAGAACTAACCGCAGACTAAAGTTCTGGTCGTCTAGCTAGCCGTTCAGGGTGGCTACTGGTTAGGGTGCATTGGCCCTGGAGGGTCTGCTCGGACGTTATCCGTCTGGAAGTAGTACATAGTCAAGTACTAGGTCGGTCGTAGTAAGGTAAGGACTCCCATTGAGGCCAAGCGTCGGGCTGACTTGGTTCTTTCCGAAGATAAGTGCGAATGTCTACCATTCTCCTCACAGTCAGAGATTGTTTATGCTTTGCTTTGCTTGCGGGGGCCAAGACCGCTTCCCATTCGGGCTAGTTCCGCGACGGGCTTCACTGACGACTCGACGAGGGAAGCTTAAGATAAGAAACCTCGGAGGCTGTCCGCCTGGGTCGTACACGAGTGTATCAGATGTCGAGGCTGACGCATTAACCCCTCAGTCGCACGACAGATGAAGGCGGAACTCAATCCTCATCGCGAGATTTGTCACTCGGTCGCCATCGACTTATATCCAGGCATATTATAGCGACCAGCGCTAGAGGACGCGATGGATTCGGGCGACTCCATCCTCCATCCACTGCACCCTGTCCACTGCACCCTGTACAGGCCTCGTATCTCCCAGTGGATAGATAGAACCGCCTCTGGAATAAGCGCAAACTCTCCAGAAATAAGCATATGATCCTCCGTAACCCCCCGCCAGGTCCTTCCTGTCCTGGATGACTCCGTGCCGCGCGGCAGCGGCTTGGACAAAAGGCTGCGCAAAGCTTGAAGTGGTTTCACTTTACGAACCTTAGGCTATCCGCCGGTATCCTAGCTCAACACAGCTGTTTGTTGACGGCCTCCTTCGGGCGAAAAGTCTAATCCCCCAGTACTTTGGCCTTGGGGCCTCGCAAGTTGCGGTCTGGAGAGGCCAATGATCCTTAGTCATTCAGCACCAGGCTAAACCCTCCTCCAGTGAAGAGAATGACTCGACCCTCCCCACCCCCAAACTAACGCCCTCTAGCTTCGCATTCTCCGACCAGGCAGGGTCTGAATCCTACTGCCATCATCCGCCTGTCGCATCTCGCATGGTTAACGTCCGGTGGTGGTATGCAAGGCGTCCGGCACCCCAACCCAATAAGACCTCCTACGGGGGCTACCGACATGCATGTCAGCCAGTGCGCCGCTTCGCTTGGGATGCCGGCCACGACGCCAGCCTGGCTGGCGACCGGTTCGCCACTCGCTGCCATTTCACCCGGGGCGCCAGCTTGAACTATAGGCCAGGTGGTTTGTTTGTGCTTAGCTTTATCGGTCTGTCGACGGGTCCTCTGGTATCCTGTCGTCCCTTATCAGGCCATGTACATCTATAGCTCCAGCACGTCAGACTCCCCCTTTTTCAGTCAGGTCCAATGATTGCGGTCTGGCGGATGAACCTAGGTAGGCGAGTGCCTTCACATGCTGATATCGAGATAACACGCCGGAATGGAGCGGTCGGGTGGTTCCCCTGAATCCCCAGTCGATGTGGACTATAACGGGCGCACATATATCATTCCCCCCCAGGACCTATTCCCTCTTCCGGAAACGGCAATCAATCATGGCCGCAGTGACAGCAGCACTGTCAATCACATTGCTGGGAGTGATCCGTGCATCAGAGAATGGTTCAACCCAGAGCTACTATTCATAACTCGGGATGGGTCCAGCACCCCCATCGATATATATAGCGGATGTGCGTGAACCTGAGATCCAACCCCATTCCCCCAATGTAGCACAGTATCATGGATCCCATTCACCCGTCACGTCCTGGAGACTACTAGTAGTATCCCCGCCGGGATAAATATAACCGGCTATTTCCGTCTAGTCAGGCCGGTGCTCCTCACGGATAGCCATGTGGGAGCGCCCATCCACCGGCACATACCTATGGATTTACACGCCATCTGCTAGCGCCGCCAGCATTTCTAATCCATCTACCATATCATATCAATCCCCAATTATGGCGGATAGTCTGGACCTCCACTGGCACCCTGTTCGTGCCATGCTGCTCGGTCCTCCATCCTTTGTGCCTCCCTCCCTGCATGTTTCAGATCGTGCCCTCACCGCCATACCCGACCCCTGAGCCCAACCGCCATGGCAGCTGCTGTGCTGCCCCCGGATGAGGCTAGCTCGGGCGAGATATCCTCCGTACACGCTTGGCCGCTTGGCATTGGCCGGCCGACCGAGGGATGCCCGAGGCTGCCAGGCCCGTCCCAGGCTGGCCGTACCGTACCATACGGTATGGAATGGGGGATCACGAGACTGCCGCTGCCGGTCAAAGACCAGGCCAGGCCGGTCTAGACTCATGGCCTTTCATGAATAGGAACCCCATCCCCATCCACCGTCCACCGTTCACCGTGAAGGGGATGAGGAATGCTGGGGGCGGGGCTGGCCAGGCCACATGCCGGGGTCGGCGGGAATGAAGGATGCGGCGCCGTCGTGGCTTCACATGGCTGAGGGCTTGGGATAGCTTATTTGCGATTCTTCTACCTACGGAGCATGAATGTATGTCACAGCTTCACATGCTCATTCATCATCCTCCTCCTCCTGGTAGACATCATACTTGTATCGACTGCCCGGGTGATCTGCCCGCAATTCCCGCTGGCCCTTGCCATAGACCTTCTCGCGAGCCGTCAACCCCCCTTCCCCCAGTTCCTGTTCCTCCGGATACACCCCACGCCGCCGCAGTTCTGGAATCAACAGCTCGACCACCTCCACGAACGTGCCAGGGGTGGTCACATAGCCCAGATTGAATCCATCCAGATCCGCTTCCCGGATCCAGCGCTGCATCTCGTCCGCCACCGTCCGGGGACTCCCAATCGCCACGGGTCCCAATCCACCAATCGCCGCCTTCTCCGCAACCACCCGCGGCGTCCACCGCGGCACGTCCTCGCTCGTCGTGGTAAACGCGTCCAGCATGCTCGTCACCTTATGCGCCTCCAGTGAATCCGCCGCCGTGATGTCCTGATCCAACGGAATCCGCGAGATATCGATTCCCGTCCACCCGCTGAACAGCACCAGGCCCCCGACCACCGACGCATACTTCTTCACCTCCTCATACTTAGCCCGGGCCTCCTCGTCCGTCCGCCCAATAATAGGCGTGAAGGTCGCGAAGACCTTGATCGACGCGGGATCCCGTCCCTGCTCGGCCGCCAAACGTCGGATATTAGCTACTTTCGGCCGCAGCACGGCGGGCGAGTGGCTCGATACGAAGATTGCCTCGGCGTGCGTCGCAGCAAAGGCTGACCCGGCGGGTGATGTGCCCGCTTGGAAGAGGAATGGGGTGCGTTGGGGGGATGGGTCGACGATGTGTCGTGTGTTTAGGGAGAAATACTGGCCTTTGTGGTTGATCTGGCGCACTTTGTCAGGGTCGACGTAGCTGTCGGTTTCTGGGTTTGGGGAGAGCGCGTCGGGGGCCCAGGATGCTTCCCAGAGTCTGGAATATCAGTGCATGCTATGCAACTAGAGGGGGATGGGACATACTTGTACAAGACGCGCAGGTACTCGTCTGCCTGACGGTATCGCTCGTCGTGCTCGATCGGATTATCGAGGCCGATGGCCTTGAAGGCGGCTTTCTTCCACGAGGTCACGATGTTCCACCCGATGCGACCATTTGTGAGATGGTCCAGAGTAGAGAAGCGCTTCGCCAGGAGGAACGGCGGCTCGAAAGAGGTCGACGAGGTGATGCCGAAGGCCAAGTTCTTGGTTACGGCAGCCATGGCCGAGATGGGCTGGTCGGTTAGTTCGATATCTTTTGATGCCACTGATACTCTGCTAGGGAACATACAATAGTCGGATCCGTGACCGGCCACTGAGCAGCCCGCCGAATACATTCATCCAGCTTCCCTTCATACGTATCATATCCTCCATACGTATCCGCCAGAAACAAGGCATTGATCCCTCCCCGCTCAAGGAGCTTCGCCAAATCAATCCAATAATCCAACTTGCGCTTGGTAGCCGATTTATCGGCAGGGTTCTTTCTCCCCTCTCAGCTTTCTTTCTTATCTGGTAAAAAAAAGCAGGACACTCACCTTCCATTGTCCAGGCGACAGATGCCCCACAGTGGACATGTCGAATGCATTCAGCAGGATCTGCTTCTTGCCGGATTGGCCATTATCGGTATTGATGTCGCCCATGGTGTTTGATGCTGTGTTACTGCATTGCTTCCGACACCTCAGCTTGCTTCACGAGCAGATTTATGTGGTGTGTATGACCCCCTCACTATCCCGCCATCGGCCATCGGCATGGCGTAACTCTGCTATTTGTCTGCTTCTGCGGATACGATTCGTCATTTCCCCGCACAAGTAGTGTTTAGGTCTTTGTTGTGTGATGTGTAGGTTGCTCCGATGGCGGCGGCGGGGGGTGGTGTATTCCATCATCTGCGGTCGGATTGCGTGCTGATAAGATCCAAGGAGTTACTATGTACTATCTATCTATCTTCCACCTGTGTCATCTCCACCCTACCTTAATAGTAAACACCGACCCTGTAGTCACCTCGTAACCTATATACATAACTATAAACCCCAATCTCATGTATCCTTCTCCAATGCCCTCAACTCCAGATTCTACCCGATACCACGCGCGCATTCTAGTAAAGCCAGCGTAGTTCTACATACCAACAAAAAAAAAAAAAAAAAAAAAAAACTCGCGATCGAAAACACTCCCATACCATATAAATCATATATCTCAACAAAAGATAAAATAGCAATACTAACCAAAACAAATCGACACTATATGCATACTACAACCATCCAAACCTCAGGGCCTCTAGCTACTCAAAATACTTAGTAGGAAAGGAGAGTTCACGCTGTCATCGACTACCATACTCCCTTGTTGCATTATTGGAAATAAATAAACAACCACCCGAATACTTAACTTACTACTATATTTCTTAACCCACACTGATCATGTAGTAAATATCTCAACGGTAGAAAAGGATATTTATCATGCAGATGAAATTGAGCGAAAGTGTTGAAGTCGCGTAGTTGAGGATTTCTGTATCTCGCGATGGTTGATCCTTGTTATGCGTTATCAATCTTTGGGATATTGGGGTGTGGTGGGGTTCAGTTGATATGATGATTTTTAGACATGAAAAAAAAAACCCCCATATTGTACATTTCATACCACACAACAGATTTATATACTTTTGTAGAAATGAAGGGGAAAAAAATATTCAAATATACCTCTGCAAGTAGTCAAGAGAATTAAATTCCCCGAATCAGATGACCTCTTAGTGGCTGAGAATAGTGGCTGAGAAGGCCTTGTTTGATGTAAATCCGAGACATGGAAATAGTGGTAATTAGGCTCCTGTGTTTCACTGGAAAGATAAGAAATTTTTGATTGGCGGGTAGAATCGGGATGGTTCCACGGAACTGGAACTGGAGCTTGGTTGATGGTACTAGAATGAGCTAAGTTGTATATTCATTATTAATACTCTACTCTGTAATCTCATGGGATGTGGTTAGGAGTATGACACCCCGGAGGAGGGAGAAGGGGGGGGGGGTTTATGCTTGGAGATTTTACCTAGAAGGACTCGGAATGTATGTGAGGGGGGGAAATGAAGTAAATGGAGAAATACGTTATTCGGGCTGTTGGTAGTATTTTCTCGATTACTCCGTATAGATCGCTGGATTAGATTGCGCATCTCCTTGAAGATTCATACCTATGCATGATGTACAATGCATGTTATGTCAAGCGAGTAGCGGTTTATGCAAGGCTGGAAGCCAGCTCAGCTTTGACTGGGGCATTGATATGCCGTCTTGTACTTTACGGACAGATAAGATTGTTGACATTGCTGATCTGACATCAGATGCGATACCTGATCTCCGCTGGTATGTTGCTGGACTATATTGATCATCAATAGTTGAGGTTCAGGAGCTGATAGTTAGCAATCACTAAGCAGGAATAAAACTACATTGCTGGCTGGTCGGGTTTAGTTGTCAGTGACAATATGAATAACACGCAACATGTGACGGTCCCAAATCAGCACGACAAAAACGACAAGGCTCGAAGCAGCATGTGTCAGCCTGTATGAAAGTGGGCCTGGCTGGACGCCTTTAGGCCCCCCACTAGGATAAGGCTGGAATGTGGCGTTCCATCGGTACCATGGGTACCAGTGACTCAAAGCTTGACCCACCTGACGGCTCGGTGAGCTGACAGGCAGCCATACGGGTATCTCTAGTAAGCCAATAATGATTCAGTCTTAGGCTCATTGGTCAATCTGGAATATTCGTTAATAATGACAAATCCGTGTCCTCTTGCATCGAGCAAGGTATGATGCAGCACCTGATCCCACCGACAAAGTATACAGGAGCGGTGTCTAGCTGTCGCTGCCTCTTCCTATTCTAACTCTCCTACACAGCAAGTATGACCGGCTTTGGAGGAGAATTGATCGGACTTGGCGGCCTCTATCGCTAGAATGTCCAAGTACTCGGCAGAGAGCCTGAAAACCTCCTGCAGGGTTGTAGGGGAATGAACATGCACTTGGTCCCGGTCATCATCCGGTCTGGACGGAAATGTAAGCCAAGTAGCTGGCATCAAACGCAATCGGGACTAGTCAGGGTCGAATCTCGCACCGTCGAGTCCCGACTCCCAATCGATGTCAACGGATATGGTTCCGGACGCGTCCAGTGATCCTTGGAGTGCACTAGCCGAGCAGGAGCCTCTACATCTGTAGCCTTTTGGCTTTGTGCCCAAGTCGACCTCTGCAGATAGCTTCTCCATTTCGATATGATGGAGCTCTGCCACACGTTCCGGAAGAACTTTGGCATTGACGGCATACAGCCGGCAATGATCCCACATGCGAGCTCGGGTAGGGTCCATATACCGGCCAGGTAGCTGATATAGGAAATGTTGTTGGTTGTTTGGAGAAGGAGCACGGTATACGCCACCCTTACCACAGATGCAACACAAGCCCTATACGCAATCAGCATGGTTCAGATCATGCGACTATGAGGACGCACGTCACACCAAATAGAAAAACGGTGCCCACAGCGATCCGTCTGTCGAGGTCCACATGCAACCGCCAAATGCGGGTCTGGGGTAGGACCACAATGGTCAAGTCCGATACGCTGTTGACAGCACCCGCCAAAACATTCAATAAATCTATGTTCAGGCACGATCCCTCAGTGATTAGAACATCCCAGGCCTTTGGCAGTGGATGGCAGGAGAAGATTTCAACAAAGGTACTGATGAAATAGAAGACAAAGTTGGCCCATATACAGCAGTGGCAGCCCCAGTAGACGTAGTCTCGCGTCTGTCCGAAGATCTCCAGGAGCTGCAGAAATATCGAGAGTTTGATGAAGAAAATACAGATTCCATACAGGATAGAATTGACATGGAAATACTGGCATCATTCAGTATGATGACGAGCAGCCATATTTTGCCCACCGGGGTACTCACGTAAAGCATCGAGATGTAGTCCTTCAGGCGAAGATTCCACTGGTCTACGCCGGGAGCAGCAGCACTCAGTGCCCAGGCGGGACCAAAATACGCCAGAAATAAGGCCTGGGAAATTAGACAAGTTGATTGAGATATGGAAAGGCGTAGACCTCACCCAGGCCAGCAGCATCGTATCTAGAAAAAAGTCATTTACAGCTCGGAAGATTGTGCATATGCATCACGTACAGTCGGACAGCCTCAATACCCCGATCAGAAAGACCTTGGTGTATACGCGAATGGCAACCGACACAGAAGCCAGACTCCAGAAGAGCAGGAGAATGGTGTGTCCGGCTACAAGCAGGTTTGGAGGATCAACCAGATTGGAGACTTGCCCGGGCGGAGGAGGGCCAGCTGGCCCTTCGAGAAGTGCCTGTCGCTGTTCGGGCGAGAGGGTTGTCATAACGGTCAACCATCCAGGAGAGAAATTCATCTAGCAGCCCCGCCATCCCAGTTGCGAGGCATCAGCGGCGGGGGGAGATATATTCATATAGTGTATGATGCCCCCCGCAAGCATGCCCGTGACGCAAGGCGGCCCCGCTCATGTCACACAAGGCCTTCCATCCCCCACCGCCAACGATCCCCGGAGGAATATCCAGAAGACGTGGTAAGGTGATTCCTCGGAGAATTTGCAACCTCATTGACAGGATGTGTAGAGATGAAGATTTGCGGGCAAAACCGGGATTGCGGGGACAGCTCGGATGACGTCGTGGGCCGGTGGGGTTGCACTATCGGCTCTTTTCTGCCCCAGCTTCTCTTCTCTATTCCTCTTCTCTCTCCCTCTTCTCTTCTCTTCTCCTTTTCTGTTTTTCTGTTTTCACCCTTCAGATTCACTCAATTCATCCGTCTCATTTCCCCTGTGCGTCATCACCTGTCCATTTCCACTAATATGTTCTCCAGACAGCTTCTGACTCTCCCATTGCAAAGGTCCTTCCGCACTCCCCTCCCCAGCCGCATTATTCGCCCACTTCACTGCTCATCCGCAGCCATGTCTGGTGTCAACAAGGCCTGTTGCTCGTGAGTGAACCATCCCAATTGTCAGACACGGAGATTGCTTCCATGCTCACAGTAACTAGCATCCCCCCCATTGTCGCCAAGGGCTACCAGGCCAAGGGTGAATACAAGACCATCAATGGCTTGAAGACCTGTACGTTTTATACGACCGAAGCAGACAGCCCAGCTAATGGCCCCAGATGTCACCGGCCCCGAATCCGCCACCAAGGCAATCCTCGTCGTCTACGGTAAGTAGACTCCACTCGGCCAGTCCAAGACCCACACTAAGAACAACACCACTGTCCAGACATCTTCGGTTTCTTCGATCAGACCATCCAGGGTGCCGACATCCTGGCCACCGCTAGCGAACAAAAATACCGCGTGTTCATTCCCGACTTTTTCCAGGGCGAGCCTGCCGACATCACCTGGTTCCCGCCCCAGACCGAGGAGCACAAGCAGAAGCTGGGCAAATTCTTCCAGACCAAGGCCGCACCCCCCGAGAACCTACCCAAGATCCCCTCTATCGTGTCGGAGGCCAACAAGCTCGCCGCTGGCGGTGGCTTCCAGTCCTGGTCTATCCTCGGCTACTGCTGGGGAGGCAAGATCGCGACCCTGGCCTCGAACCAGGATAACAAGGTGTTCAAGGCCGCAGTGCAGTGCCACCCGGCGATGCTGGACCCCAACGATGCCACGAGTGTCAACATCCCCATGGCCGTGCTGGCCTCCAAGGACGAGAACCCCAAGGACGTGGAAGCGTTTGGGGCCAACCTGAAGCAGGCCAACTACGTTGAAACCTTCTCGACGCAGATCCACGGATGGATGGCTGCTCGCTCGAACCTCGAGGACGCCGAGGTGCGCAAGGAGTACGAGAGGGGATACCGGACGGCTCTGGACTTCCTGCAGAAGCATGCGTGAATGTGCATACGATACAGAACAAATGGACTTGAAATAAATTTGTTAGTTAATTGAAAGTGAACCTGTATTGTAGGCCTTCCGATGCAGCTCGGTTGAGACACTTGCTAGGGTCCCGATCGGGCAAGATGGGGCGACCGGGCCATGCCTCCACTTCTGGGTTGCCGGGGCCGAGTGGCCGACGTCATCGGCTGGCCCCCGCCCGCCCTTTTGTCCTTCGATTCCCTCGTGGTCCGGATGGAGCCATCCCTATCACCTTATCAGTGGACTGATCTCGACCCTTTTTCTCTCTTTCTCTCCCCTGACCTGCCGCCTATTCTTATTACCTATCGTTATCTGAGACCGCAATGAGCGAGAACACCAATCGAGCATTGCAGCGGTTCTGCTGGACAGACTGATTACGCCCGGACAGCCCATCTACGCCGTATATATATATAACCCCGATCTATTCCCTCATCGCCTACAAAGTCAGAATGTCATTTTTCTTTGGACGTCGTCATTCCATCTCATCCGCGGCCCCGGCCCAAGCCGATAGCCTCCCGCGGAATGAGAGAGGCAGAAGAGCTTCGGTGCCAAATCTGGTCGATCACGATCCGGGTCCCCACACGAGAGGCATGATCCATGATATCTTCCGGAAGCATCGGGGGGATTCAGGAACAGGCTCCTCGGAAACTGCACATAACACTAAGACGGTGAGGACTGGATGTCACCCGCGCCGTTCTGCTGGGACTATCTCAAACTCAGGAGCACTAACATTGTCCAGTCTCAGGACGGGCATGCAGATTCCCACCACCGTCACGATAGCGGCGTGCATGGATTGCCTGGCGAACGTCGTCCGGACCAGGTCACCAAGTCACATAGATTACACCCCAATCCGTGCCCATCGCCTCAGAACCAGCTCACGAAAAAGGATGTCGAGACGATCTTCTCGGGAGCTCCATACTTCCTGCTGGAAAAAGGAAAACACGGGCTCTGGTACCCACAGATCATCTTCCCTTTCGACGATCACGATCCTACCATTCAGAATCTCTGGGACAGGCGGCCACTTCCCCATGCCTCATACACACTGTGCACTCTTCACGCGCATCTGCCAGTGCCAGACGATTGGGTGGTTGAGGGGGAGATACCGGTTCATCTCGGAGGTTGGAAACGAACCGGAGCTCCAAAGCGGGCGACTTTCGACGTCGGCGTTCACGAGGTACCCAACATGCTTTCGGTAAATGGGAAGGACCCCGGGACCATCGGCTTCCGCCATTTCCTCGAACTCCCCGTCGCCGACTCAGTCCTCTACGTTGGACCAGAAAAGCCACGGGCATGCGCCGAACTCCTCCACCTATCATCTCTGCCGGCAACTGAGGCGTATGAATTCATGGGGCATTACAATGACGCGTATGCTCAGTGCTCAGATGGTACCATACACGACCGGAAAAAGCTGCTCTGCGAAGGACCCGTTGCGTGGAAGAGGATCGGTGTCCGCGACGTCGATCTCCGAGCTCTGATTGAGCGTCTACAGACATTAAAGGTTCTTCGCTACGAAATCCTGCACGGGGATGCACCCAAGACAATCCTTGATATGGAATGTACACGCGATATGTATAGTGGCCTGTTCAATCGATTTTTGTACCCACCGGTTCGGTTTCTGCTCCCAGATGCTGGCGACCCTCACAGTTTGAAGGCCCAGATCAGAGCTCTGACGGTGGTGCTAGCTACCCCAGGAGTGTGGCTTGACTTTAGCCTGATTGACTGGCGCTTGCATATCGGGCAACTCCTGTTTGAAGATCCCCCGCACGGGGACGGGGATTTCCTCGACTCGTCCAAGTCCGATAAGCCTTGGTTTCATGCTTCTCTGGAGCGCAAGTGGTTCCTCGTCCAGATGCTTCTCGCTGCAGAACTGTTGTTGCGTCTAGATGCGATGGTTCGGGTGGGAATGTTGCAGAATTCGCGGGAGATAAACATCTCAGTGCATGACGTGTTTGACTTCGACCGGTTACGGAACGGGAAACTGAACTGGGATCTGGTAGTGGTACGCCGTTTCTTGGATAGCTTTAACTTCACCTACGACTCGGTTGAGCCTGGCGTGCCATCTCCGACCGCATCTCCCTCCAATACGTTGACCGACAAGCATCATCATCATCGTTCATTTCTCGGGACCTTCACCCACCGGTCATCGACGTCGATCAATCACAGCGAATCCGCTTGGAGATGTCATCTTGTTCCCAACCATGTTGATCAACAACTGAAAGGGCTTTTTGTCTTCGCAGAGACCCTTGGCTGGCCGCGGCTCACTGAACTCAAGAGTGCACTGCGATCCACGTTGGAAGGGGAGGGATGTGACCAGAGGATCGCAGACGCATATACCATCCCCTTGAGCAATACGTCTCCGGAAGGGTACCCGGAATTGAAAAAAGAGATGTATAGCCGATGCGCATCTCGCCGATTGCTCCTACTTCATCCTCCCGGCAGTACTCACCCCCTACACATTGGTGGCTGGATCACGCGTAGCTGGCTCGCGGGCTTGGTTATCCCCGGCGAGTCCATCAGCCACCTTCTCATGGCGACGATGTTGGAAAATGACGAAGATGCGATGGCTACCCTTGGACCGGTCGCTAACCTCTACGGTGGGTTCGCCTACAATGGAAAGACCTGGTGGAGTAAAAAATGCGTTGTCGGCCGAGTCTTAGCAGGCCAGGAGGGTACAAAGGTTTGCTTGGCCTGGCTAGCAAGTAGCATAATGCCCAAGGACTCGCAAACTGGGCAGCCGTTGGACAACACGTGGTTTGAGGTGGATGTCAAAGAGCCACCTCGGAAGTCGGGCAGGCCACGCATCAAGCACGGGAACAAGCTCTCCTTCGACTCTACGCCGTTGGGGCTAGGGGAGCTAACGAGCGGGACCTTCCTACTGCCAGTGGATGGGCCATGTGATAGCTGGTCGAAAGCGAAGATCGACTTCCAGGATCTCACATTCTCAGTCGATCCGAAGCAGGCGCGGCCGGCAGGCAACCGCCTCGCCGTGGCTCAAGAAGCATGGGCCAACTTTACCCTCTCCACCACCCCAGTCTCTTTCCCGTTGACGTACAACGTGCGATTCATCTCATCCCACGAATGCCGCCCCCCGGGTGGATCAGTCACCTATCATAATCGTACGAACGCCCACGAGAGCGGCCCGTCGTCTTCGTCGTCCAGCCATGCCTCCCATAGGCACCATCGGCTCCCCGGTCACCCGTTGCACCGGTCGTACGCGTTCAAGTGGGTTTCTCTTGAGACCTTGACGGAGAACTCATCCTCCTCCGATAATACTGGGAACGGGCTTGCGAAGGAAGAGATCCTCATTCTCGACGCGCGGGGCTCCCACGATAAGGAAACCTTTGCGCGAGCATGGTGTGCGTCTGTCGGGCACCATGCCATCATTGGGAAGGCTGGCCGGACCTGCCTGGCGTGCTGCATTCGGGAAGCCCGGGCATTGCAGGTGAAGGTTGTTATCCGGATCGGGGACGGTCTTCTGACGCCCGCTTCGTCGATTCAGGTGTTGTATGGTGGGGAATAGTCTAGACTGCCAGATAGAAGGGGCGGGATGCCTTGCACGTCCCGTTGGTGGTTGTGTGTATTCTTAGGTAGTAGATGGCCCGATCCAGACTTGTCCCTGTGTACGGTATCGATACGTATCTGGTTGTTTGTTTGCCTTCCACCATTCATCATTCACGGCTCCGTGTCGTAAGGTCCGTCGTGTAACCCCACAGCACCCAAAATACCTCATCTGATGGGGTCCTCCTCCCTCCATCCCGCTGGACGTCGTCTCCCACAGGCATCAACTTATAAATCCCCGCGACCCTCCCGACCTTGCTTCTTTCCTCTTCATCTGGACCAGGCCTTGGTCAGGCCTTGAGCCTGTTCCAGCGGCCTCTATATACACCACGTCTCTTATATATTGTTCTCTTTATATCCCTTGCCTTTATATACAGTCATCCCCCTTATTCACATGATGGCGTGCCTGGGATGTCGGGTTACGGCTAACAGGACGGCTGGAATCGACTGTTTCATCGTTACCCAAGATTTCATCATGCCTAGACTCTCATACCATTGCCCTGCTTCATGTTTACGAAGCGAACCATCTTGGTGTGTCCCTCAAACCAATCTATCAGATAAACAAAGCTGACTCTCTGAGCTACCCCAGAGGAAAAAGCGCCTGCTTGCACTGTCGACGATGCCTGCCTCTTGTCATTTATCGAAATGGCTTTCCTTCTAGAACATGATATCCGGTGCCGGTGACTTTCTCCATTGACACCCTTATACAATGGCTCAGACCTTTCTCCCTGACACGATGTCGCGCAATCTGATTGGTCCGCTCGCGTCTTCAGTCTCGAGTCAGGCTCCCAGTTCAGATCTCACGCCAGCTGCCAACGTCAATGGCAACAATCTGAGCCCTTGGAAGGACTTCTCAGTCCTTTAAGAACAAGTGGCCGTCACCAGCAACATTACCAGAATTACAGGCCACAGCCGTTCAATCACCCATGTCTTCTCGGGGTATCAGCTCTCTAGACACGGGACTCCCACATCCTAACCTTCGGTTATGACTCTTTCGTTACCGTGTTCTGCAGAGATCCAATCAGTCAGATCTGGTGTTCGGATACGACTCTGTAGCCACTGGTACTTTCTAAAATTGCCAGTCTCCAAAGTGCAAAACCGCCATACTTGGAACACTGGGCTTCAATTGGGGTTCGTGCTCACATCCTGCCGAGTATGTCTGATCGTAATATACATGATTTCCAGCTAACCATCTCATATGGCAGCTCTACAGATTCTAATCCAAGCTGAATTCTCCCGGCGATGCGTCTCACCCTATTAGCACAGACACCCTACCGCGCGAAGCCCACCTGGCATGTGTGGTTGCTCAGTCGCATATTCCCGATCTCAAATGGTGAGCAACAACCTTCCGACTCGACATCAAGTAGCAGGACTGACAGTAAGCTCCAAAGACAAACAACATTGCAACTACACATCCTTGACCATGGGATCAAACACATCACAGTAGCACCTCCCTGTTGCAATAAAACAACGGCAGATATTCAACGATATCTTGCTAGATAACAGCATCGCACTGCCAAAAGCAGCCCCCGAAAACGTGATTTCAGAGTCCTTCCATCTTGAGTATGCCGCCATGGTACTCAAACCATTGCGTTGCGCGAATATCTCACCCTGCAGTAAATTAAATGCAAGCTTGGAGAGGCAGCTCGTCAACGGAGACGCACCACACATGATCAACAGCTCCCCATAACGCTACTCAACGGCCTAGATGTTTGAAGGATTTCATCATTGTCATGATCGGTACATCATGGTATCTCCAAGTTGATACTCCATCAGCGAGGATCTGACGGAACTGAGATTTCTCTTCGTATGCCTTCAGTTGACGACCCAGCAACTCATCAAGTTCGCCCTCCTGATTGAGTCCCTACATGTTGGACATGTACCATTTTTCATCCCTCATTTGTATAAACACCCACTGGAACTAAATAACCGCATATGTTCCCCCGCTCAACTCGATTGCCATATTCCGACTGTCACCCTTGGCCAACGTCAACTGATTAGGTATTTCATTGCTGCTGGTGGCTAACCCCGGAATGATGGATAGGCTTCCATTCACGGGCTGAACCATCGTGCGTATACCTGTCGGCCTGCCTATTCTCGAGGTACGGGAAATATCAAAACCTGGAGTCAAGGCCCCTCCTCATGTGTCGCATGCCGTCCCTCCAGTAGCGACATCGACGTGACGTGTGTGAATCATGTTTATGATCTGCCAACCGACATCTTCCAAAGCTGCGTCACCTCGGATACTTCGAATCTGAACATTTCCCCGCGGCACCTCGGGTCTAGGGAGAGGAACGGCCCTCAAATTGATGCGGCGGTGGCAGTGCTTGCCTTCGCAGGTGCCTGGCTCGAGAACTTCGACTTATGCGTCACGTTGATTATGCGCACCTCAGTGCATGTAGTCTTTGACTACTAGCCATTCAAGCTAGAGGCATGCAGCCTTGTCTCGTGGTTCTCATGTTTGCAGCAGCCATCAAAGCAATAGGCCGTTTGTGACAACGCAGTAACTCCCGCAGTAGATTTTCATTTACACGACGATGGATTTCACTCGGAGTGGACTAGCCTCATCCTCGCAATCATTTTCGTCCTTCTACTGGCTTGGCTCTTCCCCGAGATGGAAACCCTCAAGGACACAGTCTCTTATGCCAATGCACAACGTATGATTCTCGGCTCGATGGGCTATTTGTTCATTCGCATCTGCTTTTGTCACCCATGATTCTGCGGTGGAACAACCCAAGGATACATCACTGATCTGTTAAGCGCCAACCAGCCTTCTGGGAAAAGAAGAAAGACCTGTTCCCGCAACATCTCGAGTCTCTCCACCTTCTCATATCTTATATTTGGGAAGAAGAAGATCCCTTCCAACGGTTTTCTTGTTACATTTTAGGCAGAATACTTGAATCATTCACGATGTCTGGATGCGCTTTATCACAGATGCGATCGTTGTTGATGTCAACTCTGGATTATATGTCCTCGAGGTCAACTACTTCCCCAATGTTATCCACGATATACAGAGGCTCGACCAATACGCAATCCACATGTACGAAATCGGCTACAGAAACAATCCAGATACCTGAGCGTTAAGAGGCCTGTGGTGAGGCAAGGAAAAATCCTCGCTTTACACCATCGAAATCTCTACCATCTGACTCTGGGCCCCAGTCGCGCGTCGATCGGCTGTAGTTGTCTCCATATGAATACCCAGCATGGGGTGCAAGTTGAAGGTAGTGAAGACAAACATGCTAATTCGTCAAGCCAAGTTGCATTGGAGAAGATCCATCGTTCTTGCTTTTGTTTGTGCGACTCCGCTGCCGCCAGTCATGGAATGCGACCCATTGTCGCAATTGATTGCCGCGGCAGCAAACCAGTGACCGATCTTGCTGCTCGGGAGTTATCGTCATCAGGTGCAGGTATAGGCGGTGGAGAATCGCGTGAAGATCCAAAGACTTCCTGAACTGAGTGGGGATAACCTGTCCCCGGTATCCTACACAAAACCCATCCAGTGGTCAGACGGCTGGAGCATTCCGTCGCAGGCTCAGGGTCCGGCTGTGATCGCACCCAGAGGAAGAGAGGAAGAGAGAAAGAACGGACACAGATCTAGCCTACCTCAGGCTGAGCATACCGATATGAAACTCCCATCACATCTCCTCGGCCGACCAAACCCCGCTAGCCTACATCATCGCGAAGATACGCTCAGTGATTGACGTACCTGGGTCGAAATGTCCGCCGTCATTCGTCCACTCCTCATTGAAGGAGTGCCTCCATGACCACTCCTGATATCTGCATCTTCTGTTTTGTATCACGAAGGAGAGACAACATGGTGACCTCTTCCGAGACCCTACCTATCCCAAGAATGCCACTCCACCACCCTCCCAGTCAACGGATATTTATGCGCTCAGGTGCATTTACAGCGACATGAAATTCCTCTCTACTCTTAAACATAGTGATCCGGTCCGCTGCGCCATCATCTAGGCAAAACGAGTCCTGTATAACCGCCGAAGTGAACCCACCGAAGATCAGGGTCGAGCTGAGCGACCGTGAAAATGACACCACGCATCTTATCTTCGTTGAGCGACCAAATCAGATGCCCTCATCGTCCATGCTCATACTGTCGTAAATGCTGGCAACTGCCCTGTATGTGATTTGTGTCATCCGAAGAGGCAGAGGAAGGAATCTTTGGGGAGAAATCTGTCTGGACCACATAATCGTGGAAACTCAGGACCAAGCCTTCGAAGTTTCAGTCACTGTCCTAGCAAATACAGACAGCTTCGCTTATCACTCCATGCACGATACATTGCATCAGTCCCTCACCCATAAGCTTCCGACCAAACCAGGATGACCTAACCCATGTTGGCGACGAGATGGCCAGGCTCAGACATCAGTGCTGGCAGCAAATCTACCACCCTCTTCACTCAAGTGCTTACTACGATCGCAAATTTACCATGAAGCACTGGTCGCAGACGTTGATGAACTGGATAACGACGAACTCTTCCAGGTCACTGCAACTTTCACAAATCCAAATTCAAGGTCTGTTGTACGAAGATGAACCGCCTGCAACAAAGGGTTCAGGCCGTCTGACCAGTCTTTTCTTGCTTCCATGCGTCTCCTGATCAAACTCTTACGGAGGCAGGAAAACGACTACTTGACAATGGATCTTGCCTGAACATGAAATCGAGATGCAAAAGTGCCAGAAGCTTAGAACCATATGGCAATGCAATTATGTCCCGAGATTCCCATGTGGACGGCAGCCATGGTGCTAGGTTTGCTTTGCTCACAGACATCTTGACAGGAACGGAACGAGGCCCTGGGGAAATTACTCGCAGCACGAACCTCTAGCCAGCACGCTGTCATAGTCACAGCCAGTAACGACCTTGGAACACATTAGACCGTGGTCTTCATTAGCTGGCTGATACAATGGGCAAATCGGGAACTACCACTTTTCCTACTAGTTTCCCACAGTCCATCACTATCGACTGATTGGGTCACCAGTGGTGGGGTCGACTACGGCGCCACGAAAACATGTAAGAGCCACCATATTTGACCTTTGTTCCAGTCCCGAAATGTTAACATCTCATTTCATTCATAGGCGTTGCCTACCAACACACCAGCATTGTTATTTCGACCTGGCTGACGATTGGCCGGTCTTGGCGAAGCACCCAGATAGAGTCCGCCTAGTCACGGAAGACGAAGCCAAGCCCACAAATCAACAGCTCAGGCACGCAGGTTGTCAGCACTATGTTCTGACTTTGTTCCTTTCCATTGGTACTCCCAGTCTTCGCGGCTGCATCAGAGCCTGTTTTGAAAGACCGAGAGCAAAAGGCAATCTCCCATGGATAATACAGGGTCTCCCTTTACATGACCTCTCAACCACAAGCTATCGACGGAGTATCGATATCCCCGTCTGTCTCTCCCCTGTCATTTCGGCGTTCACTGCCCTACCCATTGCCTCCAGGTCATAACCGACTCATATACCGATAACGTGAGCAATTACTGTCTTACCAAATGTGGAACGCTTTCTGCATTACGGTACAAAATCATCTGCTTCATCCAATCACCCACATCATTCCGACTATCCGAATCTTCAGAGCCAAGTCATCGTCCAATCAGCTAGTATGTATCAACTGTCCTCGTTGCTGCCGACAAAGAGACCTCTTGAGGCTACATATCTGCTCGAGAATATCGACTTGAGTTAAGGGATCTCACACCTGCGTAGCATATTGACATGATATCATTGATGCTATGCTGAAAGGGGTGTCTACACGAGATGATCATGCATGTACTCGAAGTCCATCAATGTGTCGAGAGGGTCGGACCCACCCGGCTGCAGTTTACCATTATCCTTCTGTGTGTCATCTTCATAGTGTTTCTTGGATTATAAATTCAGAGAGCTATATACCCCATTAATTCTATCACTATATACTATCGACAGTATAGTAGTATATTGAGATCCCATTTGTTATATATTACACTGCCTTGAACAATGCGTAATTCGTATCTCTTACTGACATAGCCAGTCGTAAAGTCTCATCTTCTACCATTCTCTTGTAGACATGAAAGACTGACTGACCATCTCTAGAATTCTAGTGTGCGTGGTGATAGTTAGTCACAGTAGTGAAAAAAGAAAGAAAGAAAGAAAGAAAGACAGAAAATAAAAGAAGAAATTGAAAAAGAACTCAATGAAATGGTTTATAACCAAGTCTATCTATCCCCAACTCGAAAATAGAAAGTGAATATTCTGTTTGACTGACTGCTTTACGACAAACACAAGTATATTTTATGTAGTCATTGATGTTCACGCGAGGTAGTTCTTTGAATCCCAACCAACCCCCATACTCCACCCCAGAAAAAAAAAAAACAAAAAGAAAAACTCTATTCATATCTCCTCCCAAATCCCCCCCACCTAAATAGAAAAAAAAAGTAAAAATTAAATTAATTAAAATATATCCGCAAAGTTACTACCCAAACTCTGATAAAAAAAAAAAAAAAAAAAACCCCCAAAGCCCAAAAGCCCAACGGAACTCAAATATATGATTGTCAAACAACTAATTAATAACCCGCGGGGTGGGAAGTTTATTTCCAATTAACTACTAGTAAGTAAGTAGATGGTTACTGTAATACCCGCTGGCTTTCGTCAGCGTCTTCAATGTTTCAGGTATAATGACTTTGGAAGAAAAGAAGAAAGTTAGAGTTACTTCATATTGACTAGTGTTTTGTTAGTTTTAGGTAGGTAGGTATGTATGTATATATCTATTATATGATGGAATTTTTTGGGGGGGGGAGTGGGGTTTGTATGACATTGTCAATGGGGATTTGGTTGTTTACGGGGCCAAATTTCTTCCACTTATGTCGTAAAGGCGGTTGGTTATGTAGAGAAATAAGTGTGGGAGAGGAGGAAGGGTGGTGGTAACGTAGTATGAGGCTGGATTGCTCTTGGAAGAGGTGCACGATTGGTGAAGGGTTTGGTTAGTTGGAATTTCTGTCTCTCTTCACTTCTCTCTCTCTCTCTCCTTCTGTGTGTACAATGACTTACGGCTACTTGAGGATGAACTGTTATTGTGGGTCAATAGGAAGTTGATATCGATATTATCAGAATAACAGGCGGGGTGTTATGTTTAATGAAGATATCCTGTGGGACTTGTAGCGAAACATTATCCACGTAAGACTTCACATATTTTTGACTGTTTTTGCAAGCCGTTCTGTCAGCATCCAATGATTACGACACTGTAAAATCTGCCCAGATAAATAGCAAATCCACCCCGTAAGGCGATTTAAAATGGACCTGCATGTGACCCACTGTGAGCTGTAGCTATGTCAGTGCTTCTACATTCGCTGACGATAAGCAGTGCAACACGAAATCCTAATGTAAGCAAGACTAGAAGGTAAGCCACGAATAGAGGTTTGCGATATGGCCAGTTCTCAGGACTGTTCTGGTTCATCATTATGATTACCTTCAGCTTCATCATGTTCAGAGATAGGTTCAGAGATAGGTGGAAGGGGTGCTGCCATTCGAGTATCTCCGTATATCGTGGGAGACCCCCATCGAAGCAGAGATTCCATCATCTGGATGTAGTTTGGAACGTTGAAATCCTGGAGCTTAGTGGCCTGGACCTTAAGTGTGCCCTCAAAATACCCATAGAGGACTCGGACCCGTGCTGGGCGCACAAAGGAAAAGACGAGAGTCTATGTGCATTAGTAGTCTTGGACCAATCATGAAAATGGAATCGCAGACCGGAAACGCGATATGAAGCCGCAACGTCCGGGGCCTTGTTTTATTTGCCATCGCCAATATTGCGGTCCCTTGGTGAATCATAGCATCCAACATCCAGCTAACCAGTATGGTTAACTCGGAGACAGATGGAGGGCAATCCGGCGCGTACTCCTCTTCTAGTGCTGACATTGTTCTTTGCGACGCATACGGCTTCATCACTATCCTCAGCATCCGGTGGGACTGACGTTTGCTGCGTGACTCGATGCCAGCTTGCGTTTCAAAGCAGCGGTCACGCCTCCGTCCCATTCTCGATTTGGACCGCCTAGAAGAGCTGTTTGTTAGCCTTTCCTTCACAGGGAGATTCTTGAGTGACGTCGGCTTCTCACTGGATGACGTCCCAGTCATACTTGTCCTGGATGTAAGACAAATGGTCTTTCATAATCCAGGCAAGATCCTCAGGCCAGCATCCTTCCTGGCCTCGAGCCGCCTCATTAAAGCATCTAAATTGAGAATCCTTACCTCGGGCCAGGTCCCGAGTGCCTCTCAGAAATTGCTGACCGCCATCCAGAGTGGGCATGAAGTATGGGATGGCCGAAGGGGAGGATGGCTTCCCGGAATGAAATTAAAGGTCGGAAAGTTCTATGCCCTGGTTTCGAAGCTGTTCCCCTGCTAAAAAGGTATCCTTGGCTCGGTCCAGGTGCCGTAATATCTTCTCGAGCTCTTTTTGTCTCGTCTTGCAGTCACGGATGCAAGATAACAGCCGGAGGTGGCGACCAGGAGGCATGATGGAGAGGATTCTAGAAAGACAAGAAGAGCACAATTGTTTAGTAAAGGAGCCACTGGAAATTAGTTGCTGAGAGTCAACGCTAACGAGATTTTTTGGACGTTGGGGGAGGTCAAGGATGCACGTCAGAGTGATACTTCCATGTGGTCATGGCTCGGTCACTGAGTCTGGACGATAAGCAAGTCTTGTGTCATTTTAAGCAATTTAAGCAAGGTTGGCAAAGGCTGGCATGTTCTTGAGAATGACCGCCAGAATTTTCTCCTCATTTCCCGAGTTGTCTTTGGTGGTGACGGGAGATATCTCCAGGGTGTATTCACATCCATGATGGGGCAGTAGAACATTCACTTCTGCCCGCCAAGAGCACTCTGGAGACTGAATCCTGATGGGATAGAGAGGGGTGTGGGATTGGGAACTCGGGGAATCGTCTGAACTTGCGGTCAACGAAGACTACCCGCATTGGTGTTAGTCGACAGGTATTCGCGGGGCACGACGAGAGGGGAATCCCGGGCCAGAACACAGAAAGGAAGAGCACACAATCCGACTTGCTACTGACAAGAGGAGTACACAGTACATGAAAAAGGGAGAAGCAGGACAGGAGAAGTGGTACTGGAGTGGGACGTCTCAGGCAGCAGTCAAGGCGGTTTGTTTCCCCAACCGGCATGCTACACCAAGCTCGTACTGGACCATCAACCACCGTGCCAAAGCCTTGCAACGGCCATTCCAGAGGCCGTACACGGACGCAGTCGGTCATGTGGGTTCTGAAAGGTGGTACGATTACCAACCAACAGTGGTTCTGGGAGGCAGCTGACAGATGGATAGTAGGGGACAATGGCGCAAGGAAGGTGATACAAGTCTCTATATGCTCCTCTCCTCATCCTACCAAACTGACAGCAGACTCTTTCTACTAGGATCTCGTGTCGGCAAAGCCGCTATGACACCGACGGGGAAGCCCAATCGCGACCGCAGCATTCTACGACCCGAACTCACTGGGAAGTGATGGAGGATGATGATATACGAGCACGGAGTATACAAGATGCCAAGGATCACAGACACCTTTCCAGATCCGAGTTGGCGGCCTTCCAATCGGCGTGCTCTTTACAGCACACAGCACTCTAATCCCAACCTGCCAGTATGCAGTGACGGTGTGCTCCATGTCCGACACACTTTACCATGAGTGGAAAGTAAGCCACCAACCGGGCTAGCCTTTAGCCCGGCACTCCCAGGGTTAGATCAAGACCGGCCTGTTTCATCATGGCGGGCACTTATCTCGAAATGGGCATGCTCTACTGGGGGGGGGGTCGGCCCTGTGAGTCGATTGCTGGCTATGAACTGGGGTCCTTACGTGTCCTGCGTCAAGCTTGCCGATGGACAGAGTGGGCTGGTGTGAGTCGGTTAATGGCTAATGGCTAATACACCTGATGCATTGAACAGGAGACTCCCTCTCTCGTTCCTGCTGTAGGGGATGTCCGTGCTGGGCGCAATATCCCCCCGACGCCCCTATTTTTTGCTTTTTATGACCGTTATGGATGCTCGATAAGAGTGCGTTGCATGGTCCGCCAACCGTAAGGCGCCGGCATTGTTTCATCAGTAGGCAATCCTATCGCAGCGCCATTTGGCACCCGGCCATACCGGGGTGCGTGGACACGCTTTCTTATATGCCACAGCCAACCGATCATCGTTCCTCCGAGGAATTACTAGAACACCAGTCACAAATCACAATACGATGGGTGGACACAATGATCTCCGAGGCGGAAGAGACCCTTGCGATCGAACAAGCAAAACGGGTGAAGCTCGGAACTCGGGGAATCCGCTCAGGGTCTGTTTCGGGCGGATAGATCACACGGGAGATCAATGAAAACAATGGCCTGGGATCGTGATGGCTTGCGTACAGCAGTGGTCCGTTAATACTATGAATAGGACATAATTACTGCATTGAGCACGAACTCCGTCGAGTCAGCTCGATCAGCACTGGGCTGTATAAGCCCGACGGCGTGTGATTGGCCCAGCCGGGGCTGCAGAGTCCAGATGGCGTGGCCAAGAGGTGGATTAGCCCAGTCCGACCGTCGATTCCTACCTACTATGTCCTGGGGGAGCACCATGGTGCCCAGCCTGACAGGCTGGGATGCAAGGGAAACATTCCATATCGTGACCAGAGTGGACCAACCACTACCTACGCCGTCATTGGGGTGGATAAGATTCCCCCCCCTCGGAGAATTTTGACGCATGGCTCTCTCGTGGGGAGGGGGAGAGGGGGGGCAAGGCAGCGGTGCGGCGAGACACCTTTTTAGCTGGCTTAGTCCCTGCAGAAGCTGGGGGAGGAGAGAGGGGAGAGGGGGGAATTTAGAAATTAGTCAGGAGGTGTAGCCACTAGCCAAGCCCATTGTTCTTATGGAGGATTGTCCTATGTAGATAAGCCCGGTCTGGGCACCGCATCCATCGACATCATCGTCGTAGAACTTACATCCATAGTAGTCCTCCGTGGAGCGGACCGCGATGATCAGATAATGGTTGTATGATAGGGCAGAGCGTTGATGAATGAGGCGAACTTGTTTCATGTTCGATACGAGACAATCGCGCTAGGGCGGATCGCCTCTTCGCTTACGTATATCGGCTGCCCGATCCCGCTAGCGACGCAGAGGCTGACCAAAGTAGCAATATCCACGCGTTTAGTCCCAGGCATCGCGCCGGACCTCCCTGGAACAATGTACCAAGGATGCGAGAGATTGGAGGCTGTTAATATCCTCAGTTATATCGCACGGTATGGGAGATATTATCCGACAATCCTCCCTCTTGGCGCCCCAAAATAGCCATCCGGGCGCAGAAACGACAGCGTCATGGTCAACCGACGACGTCCGGACGGACTTGGAGAGACGGAGACGGAGGACGCGGGTACGTAATGGCCCGGCGGCTACTCATGGATCGGTTCTGGTTGCGCACAATTCCGAGCTTTGTTGTTCCTGACTGAATCGAACTAATGTCGGAACCGGGTTTATCCATCCACGGTTAGCGAGGCTACTAAATATAATAATATGGAGGTTCAAGAAGACCCTGAAAGGCCAAGCAATCTGCTTGGGTTTAAACCAGGTGCTATGATGCTGGCTAGTGGTTTGCATGCATGTCAATGCAATCTATATCGGCCATCCCTCGCTCCCTGTCTGCATGTCCCTCATCCACCGAGAGGCCAGGTGTACTTTATTTTTTCTTTGCTTTTTGGCCTAGAGGAGTAGCACTGTGGCAGGGGTCTTGTCATCGTACCATTCTGGAAGTAGCTCCGAATGCGACGTTAACGCCTCCCATGGGGTTTGTCTGCTGAGATCGACTGCAGACGCAATCCCTTACAGAACGCCGCAGGTCGGCCAGGCCAAGCCCACTGACCACACTAGGATTGCAGATGTGATCCTTAATAAAACCTTGGCCTCAAAAAGGCCCACCCCATTCTGACAGATCTGGTCTTTTTTTCCCCTTTCACTACTGGCGGAGTATATTTCCAGAGTACATGCAGGTACGATTTCAGCGTGGACGTGGGCGTGGGCGTAGACGTGGATGTGGATGTGGATGTGGGTGGGATGTGGATGGGGGAGTGCCGCCGGCTACCGTTGCTGCTGCGGCTGTCGTCCAGCTGGGTGCTCGTAGGAACGATTCCACAGGCGAGCGAGCATTTGCTGAATATCACCTAGTCCAGTGGAATCCAGTTTGAGCGAGATCAGGCACAAAAAAAAATCCATCCCCCAAAAAAAATAATCAAAAAATATCCCCAAGATTAAAAAAATTAAAAAATAAATGAAGCCCCATGCCCATCCTCATTAATGCATGTGTGGAATCACCAGTGGGATTGCTGGAATGTGCAAGTCAGGATGACGATGATTAGGCCCCTGCCCCATGCCCTGCGGCGGCTCACCAATCAAGGGCATCTCCACCGGCGAGGATGACGACTCCAGGGCTTCTCGAAGCTCAGCAAACTTCGAGTCTCTGTTTCACCTGGCCGCTAGACTGCTTGGGGAAATCTGGGCACGGCGAAATCCTTCCCCTGCCCAAAGGGGAAAGTCCCTCGCGCCCCGGGCCCGTTGGTTGGCTGCCGACTCCGGCCTGCCCCCATGCGGCCGCCCAATCGATAGCGGCCGTCACCCTGGCCCCAACGAGGAGTTAAATTTAAAACCACGCTCTCCAAAAAATCTCAGTGGGTGAGGGCCGGGATCCAGATTCCCCAGTTCTTCAAATGATTGACAGGTCTCAGCTATCAGCGTGTCTCCCCCTGCTAGGCCCAATGGGGGAGGGAAGAACGCATGCCTCCATGGGAACCCCACCCCCCACTAGGACGAGAGTCTGGGAGTGGTCTGGTTACAGGCGTCTGTCACAGACCTCTGGGACCATGGGCGATTTGGGAGGACCCAACTGGGGGGGTTGAAAGGATCAGGGGTATTTTTTTTCCTGTTCGTAGTCCGACTTGAGGTACCAATGCACGATGCACACGCATGCTCCGGATGGTCTGATATGGGCTTGGTGGTGACTTTGGTCCAGTACCACGCTCCGAGGTACCTTCTGTCCCTCCAAAGGTACCCCTGGGTACTCTGTACTGCGTACTTACTTCCTGGGTCGTAATTGGGTCCATCTCAGTCATAAGATCGCTAATGCCACCTCTGATGCCAGGAACCGAAGGCAGCCCAGTCCAGTCCCTTCCATGGTCTCTCCTGGCTCCTTCGATTCGACAACCTTAAGATCCCACACAGCCACATTCCATGTGACGGCAATGATCCCTGCTAATATGCTCGAACACCGCCATCACCTTTTTCAGACACTCGCCGGGCTCTGCCCACCTGGTAGGTTTGATGAGGTGTTTCAATTGGAGAGTCGCGATGCTGAAGACTGCCTGACTCTCCGTTGACTCCCTGCTAGTTCCAACTTAGGCAGGTCAATCACCACTGAGGTACCTCGGAGGTACCCAGCTGGGGTAGGGATGAGGCCAGCCAGTCGGGCAGTCCGACACCAGCGACCTAATACTGACTGCCTACCTACTGGGAGATGGTATCATCCTCTGGAATATTAATAGTAAAACATACCCAGCGCTGGCGTTTCAGCCTGGGTTAGTAAAGGCTTGCCCACCTGAGGGGAGCTAGTCGTTGACTCCTCCGACCTGATTCTTCAGCACTGACAGTACCTTAATACGGGGGATGGGGGGACATCCTCCTTGGGAGTTATTTGGTAATAATGGTTGCGAATAATCCACGCATATTAGATTGATCTGGCTCTTCGTCATCGCCAGCATCATCAGCACTCTGTCTCATACCTCCCCATACAACTGACTCTCCCACTGGGCCTACCCTGTTCCTGGTTCTGTTCCTGTTGTCTTGTCCCTTTACTCCTTTCTGCTAATTCCCCATTATCCACCGGCGACGTGCTCGCTGCCTTCCTTTTTCTTTCCTAGTTCCTTCCCCCCTCCCCCCCCAATGGTCACCCCCATGTGAATTCACCACCACGATTGTTGAATCATCCTAATAGTCTTTTTTTAAATTTATTTTTTTTTTCCTCTCTCTCTGACTCTGTGTCTGCCCTCTCTCTCTCTCGCTCTCTCGCTCTCTTATATATTTTACCCATTTAATTTTTTTTTATAGTTTCTTTTTTTTTTCTCCCTCTCTCTTATTTTTTCTTGTTTTATTTTTTTTTCTCTCTTTCACTCCTCTGGTTTGGCTTTCACAGCCCCTTTCTTTGCAGTCCCCTCTCTGTCCCCTAAAAACCCAACTGGGGGTGAGCAGAAAATACTAAGTGACCCCAAAAATAATAATTCTTATTCCTGAACCCCCCCCGGGTTGAAATTTAAATCCCAGCGCGCGCAAAGTCCCGAGATCCTAGATCCCGAGAAACGATACCACTACTGCAGTGGGCACGCCCACTACGAACGGAGTAGGTCCTCCTCCGTATTTCCCTTCTGCCACTACTGCTCTTACTACTCCGGAGTACTTGCTTTGCGACGGACCACCACTACTTACAACCACTCAACCACTCAACCACTCGACAATTCACCTTCTCTCTTCTCATTCCTTCCCCTTCCCTCCTTTAATCATCCTTTCGCCAGCCCAATTGTTGCATTCCTTCTTGTCCATCTGCCTTCCCATGCGTCCTCTCGCAACCTTGCTCTTATTCTTACCTGCATCATTTGGGTTGTTTGATCCCTACTAAATCAATACCTAATCATCCTAATTTGCAGGCCGGGTCACGGTTCCCCTCCATCCATCAACACACTATCCTGTCCCGAAATTACCCTCTGCCACACCTCGGCCTCTGCTACACTCCCTCTTGGGACTCCCCCCCCCCCCCCCCCCCCCCCCCCCCCCCCCCCCCCCCCCCTCTTGGGAGGGCCCCCCCCCCCCCCCCCCCTCCTTCTCGACGACAGCAACGACGCGACGAGCAAAGTACAATATTATCCAACTATTACTTAGTGCATGCGCTTTGGTCTGGTCCACCGAAACGAAACAATTCGAATCAACTTCCCATCTTCTGGTGTTGCCCGCATATTATTATCCTGCGTGCTACGGATCGAGTGTGGAGTCTCCGTGCTGAAACGAAGAACTCGAGCTACGTACTACAACAACCATCGCTAATCATCAGCGCTTCTGATTCCGGGGCGAATTCTTGCCCGCTTCTTTCACCGTTCACTCCGGCGCATTGTATGACCTCGACCCCCACCACTCTGGTTAAACCGTTGATCTCGTTCCGCGACTGGGCTGTCCGATCAAACCATCTATTACTCCCCAATTCTCTGTGTGATTAATGCGCCCTTGGCCTAAGGGCTTCATCTTCTTATCATACTCTCTAGGGCTATGCCCGCAGTCGTCGAGGATATAACACCGATCAACAGTCCAGAAGGCGCAGTCATGGAACCTTCAGCTGCGGACAAGAAGCGCAATAAGCTTGGGTATCATCGCACCTCTGTCGCATGTGGTAAGCTCGCAGTTTTTGGTGTTTTGTGCTGCATCTCTAGATTACTCATTCTTAATGCGACAGTACACTGCCGGCGACGAAAGATCCGATGTCTTGTTGCAACGGACGATGCTCAAGGACGATGCGAAAACTGTATCCGACTACGAAAGGAATGCCAGTTCTTTCCTGTCGACCAGCAACCTCCGGTTGAGAAGAAATCCCGCCCCAGCTCCCGTTTGGAAACCGCATCGACGGACCCATCCACCGCCTCATCTTCGCCTCCGAATGTGACTGGGGTGGAACAAGGCGAGCCTTTCTTTCCTTATCAGCCCATGCCGTTGGGCTCTAATCCCGATGTGGGAGCTTTCAATGCCGCCACCTTTTCTGGACATCCAATGGCACCATTTTCCCCAGGTGCGTGGTGATTCCCCGACGATGGGAAGAGTTGGGAGATTACAGATGTGTTGACAACCGTATAAAACAGATCGCAACGTCGGTCCCGAGTTTGTGCCGCCTCCCTCAATCGATCCCTCGGTACCGTGGGACGAGTATACGACCATCTCAGATCCACATCTATTGGCGACAATGTCGGCGGGGAAAGCGATGATGAACATGCCCGCAAATGTGTGGGGTGCGACCCCCAACCCCATGGCGCCAATGCCAACCACCTCGCCCCTACCAGGGACACCTACCATTCCCTCGCAGTCACAAGGTCTGACACAGGCACCCACGTATGCTATGCAGCCAGATGGGACTGTCTGGCAAATGCCGCCGCCGCGGTCGATGACATTCTCCGCCCAACCTGCAGACATGGCGATGGCGTATGCGAACCAAGGCCAGTTTGTGCAGCAATCGCCCGCCGATCTCAAAAGGAGAATGACCAGCCCGGCTCAGTCGTTTCCCGGAACTCCTATCAACCCCCAGAGCCCTCCGACAGCAGATCTACAGGCGGTGTCCGTATCGTACCCAGGACAGCCGCCAGCCATGGGCTTCAGCAATTGGCAGGATATGAACAGCATGTCCCCTATGAGCATGGTCCAGTATCCAATGTACACGAACGATCCGGCCCATCAAGCAGGCTTCGGCAGTCCGCCGCCAATGGGCCACCCGGGCCAAGGCCAATCCCCCCAGTCATAAGCTGAAGAGGGGAGATGACGAGCATTTCGAGAAAAAGCTTCAACGGATCTGTTAATAATACCCTGTGCGACGTGATTCATCCTTTTCGCTTGTTTTCCCCATATCATTCCATCCATGCATACACCTTTACTTTACCAGCTGGTCATTAGCGGGCGCAGAGGATCTTGGGCGGTATCTTTATCCTTTGTTTCTTCCATGAGACCCCATCCCTCTTGATTGAGGTGTCATCCTTTTACGTGCGCGAATTCAGGGGCGAGGTTAGATTCTCCTCGCCCCATGTTCTTTTGCTTCCCCATTTCCTTTCCCCTTCTGTTTCTATTAGCTTTGGATATCCACGGCGGGGTTCACGAGCTACGCATCCAGCCACCAGCGGGACAGGTGTCTGATTATTGGTTTTAAGTGGCGTTACCGGCGTGGTCCAGTCTCGTACACCGATGATGGCGCTGTCATCCAGCCCGCATCGAAGACCAGTCTGGACCGACCGGGTTCTCATGATTTCGTTTGCTTGGCTTCCAGCCCCCTGCCATCGTCCCCCCCTCGTTCCCCCCCGGTCATTGGCGGGTCGACGGAAAGGGCGGACAGGCGGATGGAAGTGAAGCTGCTATGTTTGTGCTCTTTTCTATTCGCTTTCTTATTGACATAGACTACCTCCATAAACCTTCCTCTATCTAGTACACTACCATATGGAATAGAGATCAGCAGGTGGCTGCCTCAGCTGCATGTATCAGTCCATGACTAGGCTAAGCTCCCCCGATGGCGTCATGCCACGTCGTTGTTCCTTTCGGTACCTTGGACCCTAGGAATCGCACTCAAAGTATATTCCAACCCGTATTGTATCACCGGCATACAACCAAACACACAGACATGGCACTGGGTACATCTGCAGATGAGGGATGATTACCCCAATCATCGAATGTCTTTGCATTTATGCTCCTTGGCTGCTAGAACCTGGGAGAGGGTGGGCTCAGTTTCTTCCCTTAGTACTTGTCCAGGTCCATGCCCGTGTGCGGGTTTAAAATATATTGATGGCCATTGGTCACACTATTGGGGCGATAGGAGACCATTCATCGCATCCATGATCATCCTGTAATTTACGGTTGACGCGGGGCAATCACCGCATCTTCTTGTACGACCGACACCCATCATTACTGCCCAGTACTACGCAAAGGGCCGTGAAGATAACCATGGAGGCCTGATACGCCAGGCCAGGCGCAGATGACATCATCGAAGTGACGCGATCTGGGCGGGCCCCGATTAGGTCGTCACGAGTAGATAGTGGATTCACTCGACGAGTTTATCTTTCCTGCTCTCCTCCGTCGACTTCGACTCCCTTTTTTTCAGAGCTACGCAGCTCCGGATCGTTTGCGGTTATCCTTTATCTATCATCCATTGTCAATCGGTGTGACAGCAGATTGCTTTTCCCCCTCCCCTGCCACTTTGCCGATAGCACGGCCACACCGACGCGATGATTGGAAGACACCGTGATCCTGGCCAGCTGCAACGGCGATCTCAAACAGAGAACAAGCAACTAGATTCCACCTGCTGCTTATCCCAATGATCCCTGGACCAAACAGAGCTTCGTGCGTGATTGAGACCGATAACCCCTCCGGCCGGGCCTGCCAATAATAGGAGCAAATCTGCAGTGCTGCTTATCACACTGTAGGATTTGCCTGACGGGTTGGACTCGGAGCAGACCAGGAGAAAGTATATTTGCTCCGACATGATAACGGGTCTCTGATAAGACCGGTCGGGGATCGAATTGCCCAGATATTTTGGGAGGGGGGACCACGCTGGAGGAATGCTGTGTCACTGCCCATTTCCTGGGATTCGCACTGAGCTCCAGTTGAGATCCCACTTGGGTATATTGGTGGTAAGCCACTCGTTCTGCAGCACCGTCACCACTGTCGTGTGTGTCGGAGGGGGAAGTGTGGGTGTGTGGGCGCCACCAGTGGTGAGTCTGGGGTCCGATAATGCGGAGAGCAACAGCCTCATTTTATTAATCTTGACAACGGCCCTGATAGTCAGAGTTAGCCAGGTTGATAACAGCCGTCATGCCGCAATTTGATTGCCCCTTGATGGTGATTGCAATCCCAGGTTACCAGGTTCATCCTCCGCGACGTGACGTGTCCGTGCCCTTTGGGCCTTATCTCCAGGCTGTCCGGGCGTCTCGACGGCGAAAATATGCAAACTTATCAGAATGATTATCGCAAACTCTTGGCCGATGGTCGGCGAGGATCTCTGGTTGACCGAGGGCGCTCGTCCAGTACAAAACCCGGCGCTGCTCCCATTGGGCTGAGACTCCTGATCTTTTCGCCCAGCGACAGGGACTGGAAGGCGCGAGCCTGAGTTGACCGCCATTCACTTGCGATGCCTTATCGTGCTCCTGTGGGGGGTTGGATGTGGTTGTAGAGGCCAGCCAACCCCTTCGGGCGCTGCGAGCCTTTTTGACATGGTGAATCATATATAAACGGAGGGAGTGGAATTTGTCGACTCAGTCAGTGACTGCTGGCCCTTTTTTTTTTTTTTTAACCCTTATTTTCTCCCCTAATGTCCCCTTTTCCTCTTCTTCCTATCTTCAAAACATTTTCCTTTTCGCCAGTTGTTCCTCCCCCACGGTCGGTTTTTAAGGGTGACCGTGTGTGTACTGTGGATATTATTAACCTCGACTCCAGTGCCCCGTTCTTGCCCCAAACTAACTCCACGCCCTCCCCCGTGCCGACCCATCGGTTCATGCTAGCACTTCTCGTATACGCACACTTCCTCGCCAACAGGGACACGCTACTAACACATGAAGACAGCCTTTTCGCGTCGCAGTCTCTGCCTTCCTGCATGGCTAGTCATCCCCCCTTTCTCCTCGGTCGCATCAGATCTACTCGCGAGATCCTCCTAGCTGCACCAGTCAGGCTCCATCAGGCAATCCTTCTGGGAAACCGATCATCCGCTGGCATGCTGGCACGTCTTATTGCCACAGACCCTGCACCCTTGATGCGGGCAGAGCAGTCTGCAGGGGGTTCTGTTGGATTGTTCTTGCCTGGATTTCCGGCGCATCCGCGGCAGCCGCGAGAAAATCGAATCGTTCCTAGTGTGGGGGAAGATTATCCTCCCCATCGGCATTGATCAGATGTAATTTTTTATGCTCGCGACCACGATTCCTGATGCATTCCTGATGACTATTACCGGCCTTCCTATTGACGCGGGCTGACAGCGGCGCATGACCCTACGATCCACCTTCAAGCGAAAGAGAGGGAGAGGGAGAGGGAGAGAACTTATTGAACCTTCCGCCGACTGGAGACTTGCTGGGGAATGGTGAGTGGCCAAGTGCCGAGTCTGGAGTATGGGGGTGAAAGGCTAGGTGCCCCAATACTACTTCTACTGCTATTAGTCGACACGGAATACGGGCCGGAGGTCTTCCGGGGTTTCCCGCCTGCTGATGACGTTCCAGATCGTCCCTGTAGTCGATGATGCGGTATGTTGGTCCAGTTAGTCCGTGACGTTGCCTGATTATGATGTTGCCTGATGTGAAGAGGTCATCTCTCCTGCGCTATACAGTATACAGGGGCGCCTGTCGCCGACCCCTTGAAACTGACTACATTGTTGAGGGTGTCCTAAACCCGGTTGGATTGTGGCGGACCGGGAGCTCGATTTGCCGCTCAGCAGAGGAGACCACGACCCTCCCAGACACAGGCCACTCTTAGCGACGGCGCACTTACTTGGGCCGGTTAGCCCAGGCACACGCTTGTGCTTCAGAAGACCGATTTCCTGTTCGAGCATCCCGCCGGAAGGGTGACGCTGCATCCGGACCAAAAGGGAGCAGTCCTCCCCGGCCAGAATGGGGGTTTGCGTGGCGCCGTCTCAGGCATCATCGACCTACGGATTATCCGGACGGTTGACAACAATACCCGAGTATGGGCATGACTTGGAACGGGCCTTATTGGGCGTGCCCGTGGACGATGAGGTAGTAGGCAGGCCGGAGCTTCTGTCGATCGACTACTTCCTTACCACTATCGACTTATTGAGGGGGCCCTTTTTTTCCCCGACCAACGGAGTAAAGGCCGGGCGGGTGAGTCAGCCGGATCGGATCCGTCCACGGCGCCACTCGCCCGCTTTGCCTTCCTCCCAAGGCTTCCAGCCTTCCTGGCTCTGCCCGTCGAACTCTATTGCTTTTGCCACGCCCCCAGCAGCCCCCCCAGCAGCCCCCATGACTGGCCCTTCACATGTTAGCTGACCCTTTGCTTGCTCCTGGCTTGCCCTGTGGTGGCCACTCTTCGCTCCCGGTCGCTCGTACTTTCGACATCGGTCAACTCACGGCGGCGATCTCGACACCCCTAACTACGTCGTATTATAATGTCGCTTCAGGCTGACCCCGATGGACGGACCGCCATTGGCCCTGATGACCAAGGCCCATTACATGCTTATCTGCTTATCTGCGGACTGTTATCTCCAGGGCATCGTGGGACGTGGGTAGCGTGGGAGGCCGTGATTAGTATCAAGCACTAGTGCGGTGGACCTCGCGGTTGTTCCTCCCGTGGGGCCGAAACGTGCTTGAGAACCAGTACGGAGCAATCAGCAACTACCGCTGGAGTACGGAGGACGGGAGTTGGGTAGGAGACGGACTGCCTGTGCAGCCATGCAGTGGCCAAGCGACTGTCCTGTGCTCGCTTGCCCTTCTCATCCATGATCCATCTCCCGGCAGGACACCCACTTGGACCGACCAACGATGATGGCTAACGGTTTCCCTGGACAACCTTGTCCTGGCTTGGCGATATCTTATACGCCTGGGCTCAGCCGTCTTATTATTAACTGCTTACTATGACTTGCCACCGCCAGGGGTTTGGGATATACTGGGGAACGCCTCTTGCACCGTGCTTTTGTCCACGGCCGCGTGCACAGTCGTTGCAGGAAATAAAAGATGGGTCCCGAAGATGAGCCTGATGAGCACTATCGTCATCACTGTCGTCGACCGAGGTCCCTCACGAGGCTCAAGCCGGTCATCACAACGCGCCAGGACGAGGCTGTGAACCGGCTACTGCATCATCGTGCGCTGTAGCTGCACGATCGGGGGTCGCTCCGGCCAACGAAAGATCTGACCAAGTCACAGGAAGTACACAAAAAATGAAGTAGAGTCGTTGGAGAGAGGTGAGAGGGTGAGCTCTCCTCCCCAGTTGAGTCTTGAGTCAGGGTGACAAAGGGACCCCGCAACCACGGGTGGATCCACCTGCATCAAGATGAATCGTGGATTTCGCCTTGATTAATATTCCTGAAATTCGGAGTGGAACAAAGGGAGGCGATGAGGCTGTAGGGATTGCTTGTAGCGGCAGTGTCTAGTGGTTTAGTCCGGCTGGCGTGGTGTGTCGAGGCCGACTAGTCCATGCTTGTTACGGACTTGAAACGTGCGTGACGAGACCGCCGATACGGCAGCCAGTTACCGGCTCATACGCGGATCGGGTAAGATAGGGAATGGAGGGGGAAAAGGCCCAGCTCCGGTGAGCATCCCGTAGATAGTCTGTCTGAGGGCTGACGGGAAAGCCTGGGCACTGACTGGGCTGCCAGCTGTTAGGTCTGCTCCGGTACCTGCTTCATCGGCCTGTCTCCTGCGCTCTTCGGTTGGCTCTCTCTCGCGTGGAGGGGAGCTGTTAGTATTCCGACCAAGCCTCTTAGCACGTTGGGTTGGCAGTTGGCCGCCCCCCTCCCCTCCCCTCATCCCCGAGGGCTGGACAGCGACGGCCGGGCTGTTCGAGTCCACCGTGCTCGGGAGAGGACAGCAACCTTAAATGGGGTAGTCTGGACTGGACGGTTGTCAGCCATGTGCCTGACGGTGGCCCCTCGTCTCCATCCGCGCTGGATGCGGACCAGCCGACGAGCGATGGACTGTCCATTGTCCACTGTTCACTGTCGCGGACTCGGGGGTCGTCCGGGCCAGACGGACAGCCCGATGCTGGACAAGTCCCGCCCCGCCGCTAGCGCCAGTGTCGAGGGCATCGGGACGACGCCCGTGGTCGTGGTGGCTGGTCTGTCATCTCCATCCCTCCTAGGCTCCCACGTCCGGAGGGGGGAGGACAGGTCCGATGAGCGGAGCTGGTCCTGGCCTGTCGATGCGGTCGCCGGTCAACTGCTCAGTCGGGGATCCTAGGCTGCCAGACCAAGTGGGAGACGCCGTGTCCTCCTCTCCTGCAGGAGCGTCCAAGTGGACACGGTCAATTAACCATCGGGCCGATGGGACAGACCAAGATGGATCATGCATGCAAGCGCACAGTCCAAGCTTAAGATTTGATTCTAACAAGGTAGGGGTTAAGGTAGTGACTAGGGGCGACTATCGTGCGCTCAGATCCCATCATCCCAAGCGATAACACCGGTTCTGTATGTATTTCGGCCGACGATAGGAAGCTCCCTGTCCAGCGAAGCATCATCCCATCCCATCCCATCCCAGTCTCCCCCATTACTACATGGGGGACGATTTCCCCCTCGGAGGATCTGTCGAGTGCATGGGGTCAAAGAATGCAGACGACCAGCTAAGGTGTGTGAATGGGGATTGGGGGTCCAGGAAGTCTAATCCCGAGGAGGGTCGGGGGGGGTGGCGCGCTGGCCCGAATACCTGGGACGTGTTCGTATACATGCGTGAAGCAGCAGGAGCAGCAGCAGGCATCCCGGAGTTTTTCGCGCGTCGGATTGTTTTACCATAGGCTGCGAGTCTGCGACCGCCAGCGACGGTCGGCCATTGCCGGGGGTTGGCGCGCCGTGATTGGTGGGGGAATCCACGCCAATTCCTGGCACCGAAGCAGGATCCGGATCAGTCTGCTGCGTCCGCCGTTAGTTGTCTAGGCATCGCTCTAGTCCCTAGTCCTTAGTCCCCTGCTGTCGCCCTCCGGTGGGAGTGTTGGGTGTGCGATGGAACGATGGCGGTTTAGATGAGTCCGTAAGCGCACAATGGGATTGTGATCGACTGGATGAGGTGCCTGATGTTGCGGGTTTCGGGTCTTTGTTCGGGAAAACCGCCCTGCGTGTCAGTCCGGCCGTCAGTCAGGAATCCGTAGTTGGTTGGAGTCTTGGAGCTGGATGAGACCAAGAGTTGAGAAAGGGCATCAATTAATCTAAACGGGCGGCGCTACTGCAGGATTAGTGCTTCGAGAAACGCCAAAATAACGAGCGGCGCCACTGCCCGCGCCGCCGTCATGGTAATACGCCCGTATGCTTGGAGTGGCCGGACTGGACCAGTCCACGACCACCTGCTTGCTGCAGCATGGAGGGGCAATCCGTTGGAGGTTGGAGGCGCGTCTCGCAGAGGAGTTGTATAAATATGGTCGGCGTGGTCAGAAAACACTTGCGGGCTGCAGTATAGACCATCCTCCTATTGCTGCCACCGGACCTTGTTGTTGTGGTTGTTGTTGTTGTTGTTGACCACCGACGTTGACTGCCTCGAGTCGATTGAATTGAATTGAATTGAATTTCCCAATCTCTTACGGCGGGAAGCTAAAAATACGGCATCAGGCCGACGGGCAAATCAGAGCGGGCGCGCAAGTCCGTTCGTCTGGTCCGGACGAGGATTGTGACTGGTTCTGTTTCTGCTGGAACTCGCCCACCCGTGGATGGATGGAGCAACCGCCCTCCCGCCGTCGAATGAATGACTGTAGGATTGATTGATTGAATGAAGGTCGAGAGAGCGAGTGAGTGCACCAACCACAACCCACCCCCCCGACTACTTCTGCGCAGACTCGCAGTTGTACGTCAAGGCTGATGAGAGGGGCAAAGACAGTGTCTGTAATTAAGGCCCGACCTTGACTGGATTAGACTTAACCGCGACCCTCCACTCTGCCACTCACGGTGCCCACTTTCCACTCGAGCTCCGTCATCCATCGCATTCTGCACTTCCTGCATCTTATTATTTCTCTTCCGGTCTCCCCCAGGCTTGCTCCGTCTTATCTTCTCTCTTTCTTTTCTAATCTGGGTGGTTTTGGTCATTCCATTCGATCTGATTTGCCTGGTCTGTTCCGAGATCCTCCCCTCCCTTTGGTCCTGTTTTTCTTTTCCCCAGAGTCAGCCTTCCACCGCGTCATGTGCATCGGGAGGGTCTAGCCCCCCTCGCCGGTCATCAACATCAACATCATCATCATCATCATCCTTCTCCTCATCTTGCTTTCATCACCACCACCACCACCACCACCACCACCACAAGACATAGAGAGCTATTCACCGCCCCCGGATCAATTCCACCCGACTCAGGCAAAGAGATCAACCGAACAAGAAAAGCAACCCCGTGTCAGATCGGCTGCACCGTCAGGCACTGTAAAAGGTACGCACACCACCCACCACCACCTCCTCCTCCTCCACCACCTTCGGACGGATCCCGCCGCAACAACGGAAGGGGAAAGAGAAGGGAAAAAGAAAGGAAGGCCCAGGAAAAGCCGGGGGGAATGCAGCCCATGCAGCCACCGCATCTGGGCTTTAGTTCGGCTGCACTGGCTTGAATCGCACCACTGACCTGCCCCCGATCCTAGCTCCCGTTGTCTGCTGCACCTCCCAGGCCAGCATCAGCATCCTTTTTGACTTTCGACGAGCACTTATTTTTATTTCTCACACCCATTGGCATCGAGGCCCTCCCACCCTCTGGCGAATTTCGATATCCGATTGATTATTATTGCCCAGGGTCCGGCTGGCTGCTCGTTTACGGCGGGTAGCCTGGAATTCCTCGTGCTGCGGGCACCGGCCATTCTTCTTGTTCGGCTTCTTCCTCACCTCGCTTTCCTTCGCTCCTCCGCCCTTTAATCTTTCCTCTCGCCCTCGCCGCTTATCTCTCCCCGTCCCTTCTGTGTCCCAGTTCCCTCCCCCCCCCCCCAATCCTTCCCTATCTTTGGGTCTCTGCACCTCTTATCTTTATTTATTTATTTTTTCTTTTTTTCCCTTTTGTTTTAATTTCCTTTTTGCTTTCGGGGACCCTCTTTTTTTTCTCCCCCGTCGCAGCCCCCCTCGTGGGCTCCCCCAATAAGACGACGTCGAACCACCTCCCTCAGCCCAACGAGCAGTCATGTCCGGGTTGACCCTGGGGGGAGGGGGCGTGCGACCGACGCAATCCGCAGCCTTTGCCTCGCTCCAGGATTCCGCCGACGCCGACCGCCGCTCCTCCACCACCACCACTAACCCCCTCCACTTCCCTCCGACTTCCTCCCAACTCTCTGACGATTTCTCCTTTGGCTCTCCAATCAGCCCAGCCGATTCCTCGAATGCTCAGGACAATCTGCTGCACGACTCTCTGTTTCCAGAATGGAAGGCTGGTCCGCCTCGAGGCGCCTTTGACGCGCCCGATGAGATGCAACGGAAGGACCCATTAGCAACTCAGATATGGAAGCTGTATTCTAGGACCAAGGCTCAGTTGCCCAACCAGGAGCGTATGGAGAATTTGACGTGGCGGATGATGGCCATGAGTTTGAAACGCAAGGAACGGGAACGTGCTCAGCAATCTCGGTAGGTGGAGTGTACCCCCCTGCGGTCGCTCGATGGAATGCTGATCGAAGTTCGTGTGCGTCCTAGTTTCGCCGCTCGAAACAGCCTCTCCGGCCCCAGTGGCATTGCTCAACTGCGTTTGTCCGATCGCGAGCCGACCGCGGCATTCACCTCTACCACCACCGACCTGACCACCGATCCCATGAACCTCGACGATTTCATTGTCCCCTTTGAGTCTCCCTCCGACCACCCATCTCCTCAAGCCACGAAAGGCGAGGCGACGTCGGCTGCCATCCCCATCAAGTCCCGCAAAGACCAGGTGGCCGAGTCCACCCCGGTGCCCGCCTCGTTCCCCCACCCACCCCAGGACCAGCGAAGGAACAGTGAGTTTGGCTACGTGCCCCGTCGGGTCCGCAAGACGAGCATCGACGACCGGCAGTTCTTCAACCTGCAAGTGCCCACCCGCAAACGCCCGGCCGAGTCGTCGCCCCAGGTGCCGCCCGTGTCGAACGCGATGCTGGCTCACGACCCGGATCTGTCGGGCGGTGTGCCCGACTACACGCTGGATGCGTCTTCAGCGTTCGCGCTTCATCATAATAACCACTCCTCTTCCCACCAAAACCACACTTCTCCGGGCGTGCCGTTTGGCCTGGATACCTACGGCCTGAGCGAAGACCCCATTCTCACCTCCGCCGGCCCCTACCAGACCCAATTCACTTTCTCGCCCACCGAGTCGCCCATGACGTCAGGAAACCCCTTTGCCAACCTGTATGCCCACACGCCGGTGGCGTCGTCCCTCAACTCGACCGATTTCTTCTCCCCGCCGCCGTCGGGATACCAGTCGACGGCGTCGACGCCGCAGCCGGCCTACGACGGTGAGCATTCGATGTTTTTCGATATGCCGTCGGTGGATGCACGTACCCAGCGGAGGGTTCCCAATTACGTCTCTCACCGCACATCCAATCTGTCGGCCTCGCTGCAGCCGCGATATATGTTCAACCAGAACCAGGACCAGTCGCACCATGCCGGCAACCATTCGTCGTCGATGCATTCGCCGGGGTATCCCATCCCGCAGCCCCAGCACGTGGATCCGTCCCAAGTGCTGGGTCCGAGCGATTTCTCGACCGGGGCGTCTCATGCGGCCATGTTCAGCTTCGGGGCCGACTCGGACAATGAGGATGATGACGGGAATCAGTTCTCCGACCGTGCGGGAATGCCCATGCCGGGTGACTTGGATGATGGTGCCGATCTGAACGGCGGGATGCAATGGGACGCCCAGTTCCCGGGCTCGTTCCACTCGCTGCCTGGATTCAGCGCGCAGCACCGCAAGCATGTGACGATCGGGTCCGCGGACATGATGGACACCCCAAGCGAATGGACTCAGGGCAACAGTCTGGGCCGCACGCATGGCTCGGCGGCCTCGGTTAGCGAGGTGCGCAACCGCGAGCAGGATCCCCGGCGGCAGAAGATTGCCCGCACGACATCGACGCCCAACACGGCGCAACTGCTGCGGCAGAGCATGAGCGCGAACACCTCGCACACGTCGCCCAACACGCCGCCGGAGTCGGGTCTAAATAGTGCCGTGCCGTCCCGGCCAGCCAGCCCGGGCGGCTCGAAGAACGGCGAGCAGAGCAGCGGCCCGACCACCTGCACCAACTGCTTCACGCAGACGACCCCACTGTGGCGGCGCAACCCCGAGGGCCAGCCGCTGTGTAACGCCTGCGGACTGTTCCTGAAACTCCACGGTGTGGTGCGGCCGTTGTCGCTCAAGACGGACGTGATCAAGAAGCGCAACCGCAGCAGTGCTAACAGCCTGGCGGTGGGCACGTCCCGAAGGTCGAAGAAGTCAGCGCGCAAGAACTCGGTGCAGCAGTCAACGGTCACGACACCGACGTCGAGCCGGGCGCAGAGCGGAGCGACATCGTCAGAGTCGCCGCCCGCCATCCCCGGGGGCAATTCGTCGAGCAGAGCTGCCGGCGTGATCCCCATCGCGGCGGCGCCTCCGAAGGCGACCCCGGCAGCGAGCTCTCCAGGCCAGAGTCGGGGATCATCGGTGCAGATGGCGCCGAAGCGTCAGCGTCGGCTGGAAAAGGCCACGGACGCGGAGGCGGCGGATGACGCGAGCAAGTCAAGCACGTCGAGCGGGCGGTCGAAGGTGGTGCCGCTGGCGCCGGCGATGCCTCCGGCGGCGGCCAACCCGGCCAACCACAGCATTGCAGGCGGGCAGGGGGCCAGCCAGGAGTGGGAGTGGCTGACTATGAGTCTGTAGTCGGGGCGCTTCCAAGGAGGAATCTTTTCTTGTTTCTGATGTTCCACGATAGACATGACCGCGCAGCAAGGAGTTCTCGCTAGACGAGCAGGAGTTGGTAATATGACGGTAATGGTCTGCGCTGGCTGGCGGCAGGTCTAATGAGTGATGCGATTTCGGTTCTATGGGGGTTGCTTAGTACATGTCTAATGAAGGGGATGGATGAGCGGGAGGATTTTATTGTGTTTTGCTTGATACAATCGCGTCTGTCCGGCTCCCGGTCTTGTGTTTTGTTGCTTATGTTTCTGCTTCTGCTTTGATGATTTGAGTATATTTTTTCTCTCTTTCTCTTTTGTATTTGGTTTTGTTGAGGCTTGGGACCGGGCAGAAGTGCGCATCTCATTGTTTAGAGTGATCTTTGAGTTTACGAAGTGCTTTATGTCGCAATTGTGATTATGAATAGTTGTCAGTCTGACAAGGATGATCAATTCGCTTGAACTTTTTCCATCTTCTTTCCATCTCCATTCCGTAGACAAACCACCACCAGCTCAACCATCACATGTCCCCAAACCAAAACCGTAGTGCCGTTAGGACCCCCATAAAATGCACCCCAATCCCAGCGACAACACAAACATGCCAGACGACATGCGAATTACACACCTCCGCCCAGAAGCATTCCGGGAACCATCGTTCAGGAATCCTCGTCTCCATGACCCAAACCAAGTATTAGCTAGCCATACCCAACAATCAAACAACCACTTAACTTGGACCCAGAACATAACACCAGACCAGCCATTCCCCCCCCCCCCCCCCTCATCCTAAGGAGGAGATAGCGAATGAAGGAAAATAAAAACTCACCAAATAAACCCCCATGCCCAACAAAAACATCACTCCCTCGAGTAAATACCACCCCACGCCCACATCCCACAGGTAGGTCTTTCCATAGAGGCGATACGCATGGAGGATGGGTATTAGTGCCGTAAGCGCGGGTAGGACTAGCGAGGTGATTCGTAGGGTGGTGGCGTGGTGAGAGCATTGTGATTGGGATTGGGATTTGGGGACGAGGTGAGTCGTTAAGGGGAATAGGGTCAGAATTAGAATCTATTGCATGAAGCATTAGTTCATGATGTATGGAATATGGGTAAAATGGAATGGGGTATATGTAGCAACTCACCAAAAGGGCATATCTCCAAGTTAACTCCCACTGAGTATAAAACCCGAAATACAAGCCTGTGGTGTAGTTCGCCACAAGCAGGAAGATGATTCCGCTGTAGTCGTAGCGGAGGAATTTTTCTGCGGTGGGTGGTGGGGTGTGTTGGTGCAGGTGGTAGGTTGTTGAGAGGAGGAGGGTGGTTGTTGCGGCGAGGAGGTTGAAGAGGAGGATGGTTCTTGCGGGGATGGGGAGGGAGGGGAGGTTGTAGGGGGTGGTTGGGATGGAGATTGAGATGGTGAGAGTGAGGAGGAGGAGGGCGGGGAGGAGATGGGTGTAGATTGAGAGGGTGGAGGGGTGGAGGGTGGTCCAGAGCTGGGGGGAGATGAGGGTGGTGTTTGAGTGGAGGGGGCGGAGGTGGGTTGGGATGGGGATGGGAGGAGAGGAGGGAGTGGGGATGGAAGTATGGATGTGGAGGCGGGGACGGAGAGCGGAGGGCATGATGAGGATAATGGGTATCAAAGAGGTTGATGAGGGTGATTGTGGTGGTGGTGGTGGTGAAAGTGAAAGTGAAGGTGGGATGTGTAATGTTGGTGTTTACATCGGGGACTTCTTGATAGGTAGGGAGTTGCTGTATTCGGCAGGTGCTGTGTAACGGCCATTCAGACCAGGGAAATCCAGCACATGGGATGCTTGTCTTGGTGGTGTGGACGGAGTATGCAGGATTTCAGATCAAGTTGGCTCAGACATCGAAACACCTGTTTGAGGAGTTGGGTTCTATAATTGGGAGATTTTATGGGTATTACAGTACGCTTCCATCTAAACTTCAGAGCAATTATTGCTAATATGGTGGCAATACATAAATCAATTGCCCATATTATAGCTGTAGCCGAAAGAATGCTTCAAAATGTCTCCTGAGTCGCCATATACTACACACCAACCAATCACACCCCACCAGTCACATGACACACGTGACCATATAAAAATTCCTCCGCAACATGCATACAACGACATCGACTCCCAGCATCCCAAACCACATATCTCCACCTCTCTCCCAGGAAACCCCATAAAACCCTCATACACTCCCCCTCCAAACCCTCACCATGGGCTCCAGCGCCAAAAAGAAGAAGGAGAAGCAGAAGGACTTCCAGGTACCCCCTCCCCTCCTCCCTCCATATCAACCACCCCATACTAACCCAATCGCAGAAAGCCAAACTAAAAGTCGGCAAAGCTAAAGGCAAGCCCGAAAACTTCACCGACACGAGCTTCAAAACGAAGGGTACATCCCCTTCCCCAACCTAACCCCCCCATTCATTCACGACCAAATTCTAAGGAATGTATGCAGGTATAACCCTAACCCAACAATCCCTAACATTAACCGCCCCATCCATCCAATCCCAATTCACGCACCATGTCTCCCTCCTCAACTCCAAGTCGGACGCCCAGCGCCGCGACTCTCTCGCCCACCTAACCACCCACATCACGTCCAAACCCACCTCCCAACCCCTCCCCCAACCCGTAAGTACCCTCCTCCCCACCCTCTCCCCCCTCATCCTAGACGCAAGCACAAACGTGCGCACCCAACTCCTCAAACTCCTGCGCGCCCTGCCCCCCGCCGACGTGGAAGACCACGTCGTCCAACTCATGCCGTACATCCGCGCCGGCATGACCCACCTGGCGGCCGACATCCGCGTCACTGCCATCGAGGTGCTGTCGTGGCTGGTCGAGATCGCAGGCGAGGCGGTCGTCTCGTGTGCGGGCGGCTGGATCAAAACCCTCAATTGCTTTCTCTCCGTGTTGGGGTGGCATACCGAGGAGTCGTCCAAGTGGTCGGCGAATCGGGCTGCGTTTGGGAAGGCCGGCGCCAAGGGACGACCTATGGTGAAGGTGTTGGGTGTTTTGGCGGAGTTTTTGCACGCGGGGATTGGGGAGGACGAGGACGATGAGGATGTGGTTATGGGGGGTGCCGAGGTGGAGAGTGGCTATGGAAGTGGGGATGGTGGGGATGGTGGGTTTCCCATTGTGCAGGCGGACGTGCATATGGTGCCCAAGACGGCGCAGCCCTATGTGTATTTGAATTTGTTTGGGTCACCGAGAGATGAGGAGGGCGAGATGTATGAGACCAGGGAGGAGAGGTTTCGGGTCTTTAAGAGTCGGTTTTTGGTTGCGGTGGAGCGCGGGGTGGAGAGTGCGAGGCAGGATGGGGGGGAGGTCGGCCGGGCGTCGTCGTCTGTGAGCAAGGTGTTGAAGGAGGCCAGGGGAGTGGATTGGGAAGGTTGACGGGTTGTTTTGTGTTGTGTTGAGTCTGGCGTTGTGTGGATTATGCTTGGGTTTTCTTGTTTAGGTTGTTCTACGGTTGTATTGTATAGATCTGTTTGCTTGTGTGGTATGTGCTTGTTGATATGTATTCAAAAAGTATTAACTTTATCTATACTTTGGTCTTCTCCGGCACATTGTCGAAGGTCTCCTCCGAACCAGCGCCGACTTCCCTCCCATCATAAATCTCCTCCGCCATCACGGCCCTCTCAATGAGCGCGTGCCGTGGAGGGAACCACCATGACAACCCTACATACACCACAGTGGTCCCCACGAACCCCAGCAGCCATCCAAACTGGTACGGATGGACCCCCACTCCCACCGAGATACTGCTGTTGACGGAGTTGATCAACCCCGGCAGACTCGGCACCACGCCCACAACGAACGCGACGATGGCGCGCCAGTTCACGCCCCAGTCGGAGTATCGGTACACTGGGTTGTTTGGCTGGTAGAGAGCCAATGTATCGTACTTCCCGCGCTTCAGCAGCCAAAAGTCCCACAGCATGATCGCCGCAATCGGGCCCAGGAAGATCGCATACGCAGACATGAAGTTCATGAAGCTGTCTGCGGATTCAAGGATCTTCCACGGCACCAGAGCCCACGACAGAATGCCGCAGATGATCTGGCCTCGGCGCAGGTTGACATGCCCGGGGAACAGGGCCATCAGATCATTAGCCGCTGAAATCGAATTCGCCGAGATGTTGACTCCCAGGGAAGCCAGAGCAAAGGAGAATGCTGCAAAGAAGCGACAGGCCCGGCTTGACCAGTGGCTGATCAGCGTGATCGGATCCCAGGGGATCGATCCGCCATAACGGGCGTAGCCAGCTGAGGAGGCGGCGATACCGATGAAAGAGATTAATGTGAAGATAATAGGCAGCATAGGGACATACAGCAGCTGCCACTTTGCCGTAACGCGCGAGTATCGAGAAAAGTCGGACTATTATTGTTAGCCGTTGCGATCCTTCAGGTTGCGTATACATACCTGGTTCACACTGAGCGTGGCATAGTTCCCAAGGACCGAAGTCATGCTCGCCAGAAATACCCAGCTGTATTGTGACCCCGAGACGGTCGCTTTCTCTTGGAACATTGTACCTCCTCCCTCCGCGACAAACGCCCAGATCAAAATCGCAATCCATGAAATCGGGACTAGCACGGACTTGACCACGAAGAGCCACCGTACTTTGTTCGGGTGGATGCAGAGAAACGGGAGCTGAATTAACCAGAAAATCAAGTATCCGACCATGCCATTCGTCGTAATACCCTGGTCCTCGGGAATTTCGTTCTTCACCTTCAAAAAACTAGGCCAGATGGCTCCAATCATCGCCCGCACGGCGTTTCCGCCGTTGACATTCTGGATGGCGAACCAGAACAGCGCCAGGATGACTCGAGAAATGATAGCAACGTATGACCCCCAGAAACCCCAACTAGCTCGTGCAATCACGGGGAAAGGAATATGATATAGCGCGCCCACGGCGCCGTTGGCCGCGATGACGAAGGATATGATGAAGAACGAGATGGCGACGATGATGAGCGATTCGCGCCAGCTGAGACCTACAGCCAAGATACTGCTGGCAAACTGCCATGTGGCCGCGTTGAATGCATCGGAGACCCAGTACGCTGTAGATGCATCAGCACAAGCAAACAGAGACAAGGGTATGGATCGTACAGATGAAGCTGAGCGCGCCCCATTTTCGACGATGGAGAGGAACGGGGTCCAGATCGAGGTTGGTCCAGCGAGAGCTTCCATCTGCGAACGCAGAGCGCGAGTGCGCCACACGAAGATGAGGCCTTTCGAACTTCATGGTTGGTTCTCTACGCCCGTCGAGGTAGATGAAGCTGAGGGAGGGACAAGGCCCATCCGACACAGAACTGCGGGAGAGAAAAAAAAAGCAATTATGGCAGATCGTAAGCAAGGGGACGGTCGCACAAGCTGCGCTGGCCCATGTACGAAAATAAGGCAGCTGCAGACTGGCAATCATGACCTGCAGCCCATCTTTTCCAGTCAGATAAGCATGATAAGGACCCCGGCGGGCGATAGCTACCGCGCTACGATTGGATGTAGGGGCGAACAGACTCCCCGACCTTCGATAAGAAGATCGGAGAGCGGAGCGATCCAGGCGACGGTGGGCTTCTTTTATGTGATAAGCGGTCAGCCTATCTCGAGTGTTTTTGGCATCGAATCATCGAATGCCTGAGCTTGACGTCAGGCACTGGCTCGGTCGCAGAACTTTCATCCGATCCATGGTTCCCTGCGGTTATTGAACGTCAGCATTAACCTTACCCCAGTGGGATGGAGATTAAAGTACCGAGTAATCCATGGGCTGGGAAGTTTCTTCCGGGTTATCATCTCTCCTTCCGGGGTGCTTTTTCTGTCTTGGATCTTGGTTGGTCCTTGGTGATGTGGCTCGTGTTCGGTGTTGCAACCTGAGAACCCCACTCGTCAGTGAGAGGGTAGCATTGATGGGGGGTAGGGATTATCCACGCCTTGTACTCCGTAGCTATGATGAAGTTAGCCAGATCTGATATGGCCCAGGTATCTAGCAGTCGGGGCGAGTCCGAAGGTGCGACAAAGCTCTAGAAGATAGAAGATAGAAGATAGAAGATGGAAGACGAAGAGGGGCGAGTGGAGATGGCAGCTTAGCCTTGCCCCTCCTGGCGGGTTGACCCCTCAGGCTGCTCCCCCTCAAAACATTAAACAAACCACGTTGGACTCTTTCACTCATCACATACCACTCACTCATCATGGCTTTCGATATTGCACAGGCTCGATCTCGCTTCCCCGCCCTGAATCAGGAGCAGGTTTTCCTGGACAATGCAGGTGGGTATTCGTATTGATTTCAATCGATAGGAGCTGTGAAATCTCCAACTAACTGAACACAGGAGGCAGTCAGGTACTGGACTCGGTGATTGAGTCGTAGGTCCTCCAAGGCACAAAGCATATGCGGAATGCACCGAGATTCCCTAACCGAGCGCAGAGTGACCTCTTACCTTTCAAAGACCAACGTCCAACTGGGCGCAACCTACAATATTTCCAAGGTGTCAACTGCATCATACGGTCATGGCTATGAAGCAGCAGCAAAGTTCATCAATGCAAAGCCGGAAGAGGTATGTCGACCTGCACTTCAGAGTACACTTCTAACCGTTCTAGATCAGCCTGGGGGTCTCCACGACACAGCTCCTGCACAACCTTTCCACTGCCATCGACTTCCAGCCTGGCGACGAGCTTATTGTGTCAATGTTGAACCATGAGGCCAATTCAGCCGCCTGGGACAGGATCGCGCGTCGCTTAGGCCTAACCGTCAAGTGGTGGGGAGCTGCAAACCCCCACAATCCGGTTTGCGACCCCAGTGATCTGAAGCAGCTAATGTCGGAGAAGACGAGGCTGGTCGCGTGTCCTCATGCTTCGAATATCACTGGAACCATCACAAACGTCAAGGAGATTGCAAAGATCGTGCATCAGGCTCCCCGGGTATGACACTCTTACGCTATCGCTAGACATCATCTCATATGCAATAGGCCCTCCTTTGCGTGGATGGGGTGGCGCTTGCTCCACACCGCCAGGTCGATGTTAAGGACCTTGACGTTGACTTTTACGTGAGTTGTAGCCAACGCGAAAGATCGACAGTGGGCTGATAGCGACAGGCATTTTCGTGGTACAAAGTGTACGGTCCTCATATAGCCCAATTGTACGCTGCATCACGTATCCATGACCAGATCAACCCTTTGTGTCACTACTTCAAGACCACAGAGACCCTCGATCTGAAGCTGAACCTAGCTTCGGCCAATTACGAACTGACGCAAAGCATTCCACGTGTCCTGGACTACTTCGGCCCCGATTTCTCCGCCACATGGGACCAAATGGCCACGTACGAGGAGAAACTGCAGAAGATTCTGCTGGACTTTCTGAACAGCAACGATCGTGTGACCATCTATGGCGAGCCTTCCGCGAACAAGGAGCTCCGAGTCCCAGTGATCAGCTTCACGGTGAAGGGCATCAAAAGTCAAGCGCTTGTTGAGGAAGTTGAAAAAAGAAGCCCTTTCGGCTTCCGCAGTGGGCATATGTACAGTCATCGGTTGCTCAAGGACATCATTAGTCTGGATGATGTTGAAGATGGAGTTGTACGGATCAGCATGCTGCACTACAATACCGGTCAGTTTACACCTGGTCTCGGCGATGAAATGCTAATATCAGACAGAGGATGAAATCACGTCGCTCGTTGAGCTGCTGCGTGAAGTTATCGCAGCGATTTAGAATCGTTTGAATGCCACATCGAGGATGCTTGAAAGATTTCAGTCCTGTGGAGAGAAAAGCTATGGCGCATCGTCCAGCTCTCACCATTCCCGTGGTCTATTTTGATGCAACAGGCAGTAGTAGGCAGCAGCAGGCAGCAGGCACGTAGAACCAGGAGCTGCTGCCTTGTTTAATAAATTCTCCGATTTCAAGAGATGTTAGTCAAGTACTGATAGCCAATATCAGCATCGTGAGTGCACGGTGGCCCCCTCACGGACTACTACTAGCCCTTAATATCTTGGTGAATTATTTGAAGGATCTTATAGCCCCTAGGAGAATTTATCGTATCAGATACGATGCGTTCTAGCCCCCTAAGTACAGCGATTCGTTGCTAACAGGACCACTAACTCGTTTTAGTTGTAGTGATTATAAAAGCAGGTGATGTAACCGGTCAATCGCCCCGCGCTGCGTCCACAACACCCAACAGCTCCCTCTTCCGTCAACTTGCAACTTGTCACAATGGCACTCGCCTTCAGCAATGTTCCCTCCGGTGCGAAAGTCACTCCTGCCCCCTTCAAAGTCCACGTCTCGGACGAGCAGATTGAGGAGCTGCAGTTACTGGTGAAGCTGTCGAAGCTTGCGCCTCCCACGTACGAAGGCCTGCAGCAGGATCGTAAATATGGCATCACCAACGAGTGGCTTGCGACTGCCAAAGAGGCTTGGAAGAACTTCGACTGGTGAGATCCCGCGTTGCTCATCGACTGCAGACGAAGCTAACCAATGCAGGCGATCTGCAGAAAGCCACATCAACAGCTTCCCTCAATTCACGTATGATATTGAAGGCATGACCATTCACTTCGTGGCTCTGTTCTCCAAGAAGAAGGATGCAATTCCTATTGTTCTTGTACATGGCTGGCCAGGCAAGTTTATCTGGCCCTTCTATATCTGCCAAATAGAGTTAACTTGAACAACAGGCAACTTTCTTGAGTTTCTCCCTGCGCTGTCCCTCGTCCGGGAAAAATATAGCCCTGAAGACTTGCCATATCATTTTGTGATACCCTCGATTCCAGGGTTCACGTTCTCATCTGGTCCTCCATTGGACACGAACTTCGGCTCCCAAGACACGGCCCGGGTCATCGACCGGGTGATGCTCAATCTTGGGTTTGAGGGTGGCTATGTGGCACAAGGTGGTGACATTGGGTCAAAGATCAGTCGCATACTTGCTGTCGACCATGAAGCTTGCAAGGCTGTTCATTGTGAGCGTTCTGACCTTGAAATTGTTGAGATGATCATCTGACCCTATTAGTAAACGCTTGCTTAATGGGCAAGCCGGCCAATGTACCGGACACAGCCATCACTGAAGCAGAAACGCAGAGGCTGGCTCGCGCACAGTGGTTCGGTACCTTTGGCATGGGATATGCTATAGAGCAAGGCACTCGACCCAGCACAATTGGCAATGTGCTATCAACAAACCCTATCTCTCTGCTCGCCTGGTAGGTACTTGCGTACGATATTCGAGCGTCAACTGACAGAACGTTCCAGGGTTGGAGAAAAGTTCCTCGACTGGGCTGATGAGCCTGTCCCCTTGGAGACTATCATCGAATCGGTGACTCTGTACTGGTTTACCGAGACGCTTCCTCGATCTATCTACCACTATCGGGAGGTACGTCCAGTCTTAGTCCCTACCTCTGCGAGTCATTGTAACGCCTGTACTCATCTTGATCATAGAACGTCCCGCCACCCAAGATTAGGCAGGCCGAAGATCCCCGATGGTACATCCGCAAGCCGTTTGGATTCTCTTATTATCCGATGGAGCTTATACCTACACCGCGCGCTTGGATTGAGACAACCGGGAATTTGGTGTTCTGGCGGGCACATGAGAAGGTATGCTTTGTCTCAGACCTGCTGGAAACATCTGCTGACACTCCACAGGGAGGACATTTTGCAGCGTTGGAACGACCGCAAGATTTTCTTGATGATTTGACCGCGTTCTGTGAGCAAGTATGGACTGGTGGAAAGTAAGCTGGTGCTATCCTTTCCGTGGATGGTCAACAGCATACTAGGGGTATTCAGCCCAATAGCGACCATAACAAATCAGACGCTAGGGTTTGTCTCGGATGTGAGTAGTTATATATCGCTCATAGTAAAGGAGTTCCTTTGAATGGACGCCGACCTAGCGCGTCGGAGGCGTAGTGAGCTGAGTTTTCACTGCAACCGGATTGGACCCTGTTCCCATGGAGTCATGATGAGACGATCCTCGTGCCGCCGTACTTTCATACAAAGTTTGTACAATCCCGTGATGGGCTGGCATATCTCCGACCCTCCTTGCCTTCATCGTGTGACCTCATCCTTCACTAAAATCCCCCTGGCCAGCCAACACCGTCCATCCAGGAGCCGATACGAAAGCCAGTCATCCATCCACCATCCCGCCCGTGGTACCTCGTCTGAGGGGGGTACTCCTGTCGTCCGCATGAGCCGGCATTAGCCTGCATCCTTCATGCGTGGCTCCCAAAGAGGGGAGGTTAAAGTTCTTTCCATCCTGTTCTAGACGGCGGATGGGGTTTGCTGCCTCGCCTGTCGCCTGAGGCAGTTTCCCGGAGGATTTAGCTGCTGGCCAGCCGTATCCGGATACGCCTCTCCGCCATGATTTGCTACGGGCTCCCGGTTTGCCTTTCGGCGCGTAGGGGCGTACAGTACTTTTTGTGACAGGCTTTTTGGTTTGAACTTTTGACTTAGGTTGCAGAAATAGTGTTTCCTCTAGCAGGGTTTCTTACCTGCCGGCGTCTTTCATTGCGACGCTGACATTATCGAGCTCCCCCAATAGTAATATAGTTCTGACCAAGGTGAGTAACTGCCGGGTTGGAGAAAAATATATTTTCAGTTGTCACAAAAGCCTGAAACATTGTTCGGACAGACTTTGGAGAGGAAAACTCTGGCTCCTGTCTACTGAGTTTAAAGGGATGACACGTCTTGTCATCGGTTGCAACATCCCGGACGTTCTCTGCCCCTACTCCGAGGATCGAGAGGGATCGTCCTACAGCCATCCCCAGCTGGAAGATTCCAAAGGGCACCAACTGGCTGAATGGCATCTCCATCAGAAATCAGAATGCATCCGACTGCGGGGCTCCTCCGACTGCCGGGCCAACCAGCGGGCCAACCAGCGGACAGGGGCATCTAATTCACCGGGCAGCCCGGCACGGAACACCCCCCACGTCATTGGGCGGTGTGGCTCCACCCCCCTCGGGTTTGGCTGGCTTTTGCACTGTTGTTAACTTGTTACTAACCCGAACGGTGTGATGGCCGGTGTATCCCACAGCCACCCACGCCATGACTCAGTGTACGGGGTCTGCGGGTAGCGAAGGTCATGGGATTTGTCACCCGTCGGCGTCCAGCCAGCCTTTTGATTGATACTCAAGGCTATGTACGGAGTATGTAGGATTAGTATTATGCAGAGCCAATAGGCATGGACCTATTCTTAGAGGTCCACAGCCTCCCCCAGCCTACGCCTCCTACCCAGTACCCTTGGTAATCGATCCTAGATCCATATTTGGCTACGGAGTATTGCATAGGACTATGACTCTTCGCGTAGGGAGTACGGAGTACGTGAGGCTGTGGTGGAAGGGGGGAAGAATCATGTGATGCGGTTATGTACTGGTTATGTACTCCTAAGTACGGAGTATGCATGGGCGGGCTTAGTCTGCCATCGTTCAGAGCTGGCAACAGGCAAACTGGATCCTGCTCTCAAAGGAAGCTGTACCCCGTAGCATCTGCTTAGTTGATGCTGTATTACTTCATTTTCTGGACACTTGACCTTGACCCTGGGCCCCTGCTGGGTCTTTGCAGTGGATACGGCTTACTTGTTAGTCCATACTGTGATGTGGTTAGTTAGGTCAGGCGCCAGTAGCCTCAGAGCTACCCCGGAATGGCATACCGCAATAGCTTATTCATGATCATACAATCGGCGGGCGGGCCAGAGGATTGGTTGGATATAGCATCATCTCCGGAGTAAAGACGGAGTCCCATATGGCGCTTGTTGCCGGCTGGGTCGCTGTCACTGGTCGGTTCCTTTTCCATCTCTGCTGCCTAGACTCACCACCCTGGTTACCTAATCTGACTGCGACCGGAGCGGTTCCACAGCCAGTTGTTCTTTTTGCTCCAGCATGGTACACAATACAGAGGGGATAGTACTCCCCGGTCTGCACCAGGTCATGTTCCAATGCAGGAGGAAGAGGAGGTCGGTGATCATGTCGAATTATTAAGATGGGGATCCAGATCCATGCATAGCCAGCAGGCTGTGTTTGTCTGCCCCATCCCGTCGTCCCCTTTTTCCACGTTTAGCAACCACAAGAATAGAGTAGTAAACCCCCGAAATGACGACGACAGGAAATTAAGTAAGGCATGTTATGTACGTGTCACTGCCTCAGCAAAGTCTTTTTTTCTCCCCATTCTGACGATGGTGGCGTGGCTGGCAAATCCGCCCGCGGTGGTTGGCTGACCAACACCATTTTCGCTGGGCCTTTGACGGAAGCGGCAGGCCTCTCCCTCCCAATGAACGAGCATTAAGATGCAAGATATACCGTGACTTATGTTACACATCGTAAACGAAGGTTACACTGGACCGGTGCTTACCTACACACATACATCCCAGCCATGACAGGCCGGTTTCATGTCGTCGTCTATTGGGTTATGCTTATTCCCTGATGATACAGATGTCAACCCGAGTGTCGATAGCAGTGCATTGACTAGTCGTCTGGGTGCGTAGGACTCCAGCTGGGTACAGCAGTTGGCCGAGGCGGTTCTGTTGCAACGGGATGTCTCTATCAGGTATCTCTTCCACGGCTAGGGTTGCCGACAGGTAGGACAGCAGCCACTGTCATAAGCACCTAAATACGTTTTGGTTGATAACAACTGATAGTATTGAGTCGGCTGTGCGATAGTCGCGGAATGAACCACCACTCACTTATCAGCCTACAATATCACATATCGTGTTATCATGCCGGTGACGTTGTACTATGTATTATCTATCTTACTATGTATGGACATACTCTGGGAGGGCTTCGGCAATCATTATATCTGGAAACGGGGGTGGTGCTGAGTCTTAGTCATGCCGATGTGAGAAAAAGCACAAAAGTGCCGTGCCGGGCTGAAGTGAGGATGGCGGACCAAGATTATGAATCCGACATAAAGTAAAGGGCAGGTCAGCGGACTCTGGCTACCATGGACGTTGCCAGCGGAAGGGATTCGCCTCCTGTAGGTAGGGCGCGGTACCTAGGGAATAATAATGAATAATGGGAAATGCAGAGAGGCAAAAAATGGGGGGGGCCGTGGAAAGGCACTGGAACCAGAACCAGACCCAGAACTAAAACCAAAACCAAACCAAACCAAATCAAACCAAAACCAAAACCAAAGCCTCCATGCCCAACTCGGGGCCCAGAGTTGTCCAGTAGGGGCGGTCCCTATCTCGGACGGGCGTGAAGAGTCATCGTCCCTCCACTCGATCCGCTCCCGTCCTGCGCTTCCGATCATCCTCTGCCTTCCCCTTCGACTTACTTACTCCGGCTCTCTCCCTCTTCTACCAGCAGGGCTGACTGTCTTCACTGCCTCTCTTCTCCTCCACCCTCCCCCCTCTTCTTCCCCCCCTTCACTCCCACCCCCCCCGTCGTCTCTTTCTTTCTTTCACTAGAAAGGAAGTGTGACTAGAGTGTAGTGAGAAGTCATCGTATATTATATTCCCTTGGTTGCATTGCTTGCCGTGTTGCTGGTTTTCTCTGCCCTTCCCGTTGCCTCTCCGCTCACCCTTTTTCAACCCATTATTCTGAACAAAAAAGAGGCGTGGTCCCTGCGTCCGCTCAGATTCAAGACAGATTCCGCCACTGTCGCCACTGGCTCCGGTGAGTAACTATGATTTCCCTTTTTAAGCCGGTTGACTCCTCGGTCGTGCCACTCGCCTCCAGGCTAGCATCAGGTTGCCATCTCTGCCTGCGTTTTAGTCTGGCCGCCGCCCCCAGTTAGTCATTCCTCTATTGCTCCGCCCTCCGTATAGTCACCGGACAGTTGGACCCTCATCCAGTTCCTGGCCCAAGTGAGATCCGGAGTAAGAGTCATAGGCGAGCGCCTAAGCGGGGAGACCTTCATAAGATCGTTGCTGACTCGTTCCTTCTTCGCCTTCAGCCTATTTGAGCCTCGTTCACCTCCTGTGTATCTGCTGCCTCCGATACGACTGCTGACTGCCTGGACAAGCGCCGCGCCTGCTTGTTGACAGTCCGCCGCTCTATCGGCTCGTGATATAATCCCCACCGCCACCGCGTCTCAAAATGTACCCTGTTGTTATCAAGTCTATTGTTCCGGTCACCTTTGTTGCAGACTCCTCAGATATCCAAACCTCCGGCAAGACCGCTGCGTTTGTTTAAATAGCTTCAGCTTCCTACAATCCTAGAGCGTCACGTTGGCAACCCACGTGTTTCTCTGGTTACATTTGGCCTGATCTATTTTGGAATCTACAACTGGTGATCGGAACATTAGACGGTGAACAGCCCTTCCTATCCCGATTCCCTGACACGTACTACTACTGCTCGCCCGCCTTTTTCCTATACCCACACACCTCACACCCGACTTGCCACCCAACATTCCTCGTGTTGGATGATTCATATATCGCTCTCCTAACCTAACCTACCCTCCAACAACTTCACTCCGACAACCTGGCGAACTATCGCTACTAAGGGTTTGCCGTCGCCTGCGATTCAAAAGACGGTTCCTTGTCTTATCGGCTACTCGTTCACGGTTCACGCACAACGGTTTATTGAAAAAAAACACGGTTTACAACATTCTAATCTCGCGCCACATCCGGCTTTTTTTTTGTGAAGGAAGGTCTAGCACACAGTCGCTGGCCCTTTTGGATGACCATTTGAGGTACTTTCGAATCTTTCCTATTTGTTGAAGGTATTCAGGTCGCTCGACTGCACAACATCCCGGATATGTCAGGGATTGACATCTTGGGTTTGAAGGATCCAAACCCGAACACCCAAATCCGAACGGCCTATGCGCACCCGTATGCCTCGTCGGTCTCTTCCTCCGCCTCGTCCTCGTCCTCTTCGGTCTTCTCGCTGGATGGCGTGTCCACCCAGAGTTCGATCTCGTCAACCTCGACGAACCCGGTTGATGTGATCTGGGAGAATGAAGGCGAATACCAGGCTGGAGGAAGAGGATTTGCCGCGACACACAGTGCGCGTGGTTGTTTAAGGGGGGGTGTCCCCAAAGTTACTGATCCTGCGGTTCCGCCGGAGTTACGTAAGCATCCTCGGCGGACCAACAGTTCGATTCAGTCGAACGGCGTGTCTTGCGCGCGGCCTCCGCCGTGTCTGTTGCGACAGTCGGAGCGCAAGGTCAACTTCGTCGATAATCTTGTCGGTAAGTCAGGGGAACTGTCCGTTATCCAAATGTTGTGGTCGAGGTTCAGAACTAAGTACATTGTGTGAAGACACCGCGTCGCAGATCGTCGAGGTCATCTGGCCTTTGTCGGCTGTCTCCCTGCGGAGTGATTCGGCGACCGGATGTAAAGGCGTCTTGCCTCTGCGGACGTTTATCCAGGAAACCCTCCGTCGCTCGCGCACCAGTTATAGTACACTCCAGGTGGCGCTGTACTACCTGATCAAGATCAAGCCGCACGTGCCCAGCCATGATCTGACCCAGGACCAATCACGCGGCAAGCCCGTTTGCCGGGCCATGCAGTGTGGTCGTCGCATGTTTTTGGCGGCTCTTATTCTCGCATCAAAGTATCTTCAGGATCGGAACTATTCGGCCCGTGCTTGGAGTAAAATCTCGGGCCTGAACACGCTCGAGATCAACCAGAACGAGTTGATGTTCCTTGAAGCGGTGAATTGGCGTCTTCATATCCCCGAGGCCCTCTTCCAGCGGTGGACGGATATCGTCTTGAAGTTCACTCCTGGCGCTGGTAGCATGGCTTTTGGGGACGGGCAGTGTTGGCGGACCGTCATCCCCAAGCTCACTCCCGATTTGGAGGATTTCGACGTCACTCCTACGACGCCTTCGAGCATGGAATCCTTCGGGACCCGCCCGGTGTCGGACTCCCCATCGCCTCGTGGCACGTCGTTCCGCAGGGATCTTCCCGGTCTCACAACGAACGGATCCCTCAACCTGCCCTCCATCCATGAGCAACTGTCGACATGTGGCCGTCCAGTGGCGTTGGAGCCGGTGTCTCGTGGAGAGATGTCGCTTCCTTCCCTTCCCTCATTGCCATCGATGCCGCGACCGACCATGTTGCCGACGCCGCAGATGACCCCTCAATCAAGTATCGCCTCCACTCCTGCAGTGAGTGCTGGTGGTATCTCTGCGCACAGACGGTACCTGCAGACTGCGATGTCTCAGACGCAAAACATGTGCACGGCGCGGTCGATTTACGACCAGCGCCCGTCGCTCTCGCTTTGCCCTAAGGCTAGTACGTTTGATGGCTACCCCAGCCTGACGCGCCGGTCATCTTTGGCTCGGTCCGCCTCTTCGGCATCGTCTCCGGATTCGATGGTCTCGGATGTGTCGACCCTGTCGTCGCGATCCTCGCGGTCGTCCTCCATGTCTTCGAACGCGTCGGGTCCTACCGGCACGGCTGCTTTGCCTCGCCTGGCCGTCCAGGCTACGCTGCGATGCACCGGTAATTCTCTCAAGGAAGGCCGCAAGAATCTGGCCATTGCATCGCCTATCGATGAAGGGGCGCTCGGAGATATCTTCAGCTCTCCTGAGACCTATGGCGGTCCCCTCGGCCAGGTTCCGGATTTGTCGGGTTACTCATTGGAGCCCCCGGTGGATCTGTCGTCTGCCCACGAAGCGGCGCAAAGCCTTTGTGAGCTGTCCGGTGCTGTCCCACGTCTCCAGCAGACGCCCGAGCAGCAAGGCGTTGGCCAGCGCTCGTGCCGCAAGCGTGGTCGCACCGGATCTGAGGATCTCCTGTTGCAGGGCCACGTCCGTCATCTCATCAAGTCTAACACGATTGCTGAAGGCACTGTGTTACCTGATGGCAACATGGCTGGTCTGTTCCTCAACTCCGGGTCCCGTACGCAATCCTTCACGGCTGCTCAGTTGAATGCGTTGAACTACAACGTGCCGCTTTCGGGCCCAGCTGGCATGAAGCGTGCTTGCTGTGGGAGCGAAGCCCGGAAGATTGCACTGAACCCCAGCATGCGGGCAGACTACTAGAGCTAGAAGTGGCTTTGACCACCCTCTCTTCCTCTCGCCCTATATATCCATGTGGATATTCATTCATTTGATTTCCTTTTTAGGAAAAGTTATTTCCATTCACCAACAATACCAATAATTCTATTCTGACCAAATCTTTGATCTCGTCGACCGAGTGAGACTGTGATCTACTCGCAACACAGCAGCGGAAGAGACGCGGACCGGTAGGGAAAAGTTTTGTGCGAACTTTTATCTCAGGTGAATCACGCGTTCGGGGAAAGCAAAAGTCGTCGTCTTGTATATACCCTGCAGCTGTTGTTGGACCTGGGCTGGGAGTCTGCGTTGACTTTGCCTTGTACAGTGGTGCTGCCGCCGGTGGACTGCTGGTGTATGATGTACGTTTGGGGGTGGTTTCGTTGCTATCTTTTACCATTTCTCTGTCCACATTTGCTATATCTATCGTTATTTATTACTACTGTCATTGCGGCACTGGAGTGCGGTGGGAACGGTCGGGTTTGCTTCTTTCGCTTGTTTTTTTTTTTTTTTTTTTTTGCCATGGCATTGTTCTGACATTTGGGATCGCGACGGGCTGAGGGAACGCATATTTCTATTACCTGCGGAGTTTTACTGGCAAAACGATGGATTTCCTATTCTTCAATCACTGATAGGTAGACACTAGGCGTCGAGATCCTGTGGCTGCTCGAGGGCCACCAATATGAAGATGTTATCTGATGAGCATCTGTGCTGTGCCGCGTGATTGAATGAGATTGCCTGATCGGACCCCACCCTGGGTAACGCAGAAGCAGCCTCGTCCGTGAACGGAGCCTGCGCTTCCGGACGGGTGCCTTTCGGCGATCGACTCGTGCCACTATGACTCACCGCAACTATGATGCTGGGGTGGTGGTCAGCCGGTCTCTGGATACGGCCAGGTGTTTGTTTCTTCATTCCCTCCGGTGAGTCACACAGCGCCTCTCCCGGCCTGAGGCAGCCAGGCCGGTCGGACAGAGTCGGAAGCACCGGATGCGCCCGGGAAATCACCTGCGACCGTTATGGGCGGTCTAGCAGGACAGCCCAGTGTGGCCTAGTGCCATCTGATAAGATCAGATCGTGACCTGGTCGGGTGTTCTCCTTCAGTCCTTCTTCCCCTCATTCATTACTCCTCCCTTCTCCGACCGGAGGTCTTCTTTGTCTTTCCCATCCATCAGAGCTGACCCTCTACCTTCTATCCTACTGAATCTGACTACACGCAGAACTCCCTCACGATGGCTCGTCCACTCGTCACCCTTTTCTCCGCCCTTTTGCTGTTCGGGCATCTTCTCCACGTCGGAGCCAGCCCTCTAGCCGAACAAGCCCCTCTCACCGATGCCACCACCGACACCTACATCGACAACCACAACCACGACACCCTCTACCCTGACTCCTCCCCCGACCTCGAAACCAATAATGTCGCCCCCTCTTGGTTCACCTCGACCCTCCTGGCCCGCCGCCTCCTCGCCCTCTCCACCACCGGCATCGCCTCCACCATCTTCCCCTCCCCTCTGCCCTCCACCTCACACGCACCCCCCTCCGTAGCCGGCCACTCCATCAGCCTAACTGAATACCTAGCCGACTGCGACGCCACCCTCCCCTCCCCACCCACAGAAGAAGGCAACCCAACCTTCCTCGCCCTCCGCGTCGCCACCACCTTCCGCAACACCGCCGCAGGCTCCAACATCTCCCTGTCCCTGGACTGGTGGTCGCACATCAACGACACCGCCCCAGTTTTCCCTGGCTTCCCTCTCTCCCAAGCTGGACTTCCCCGCGTCACGCTCTTCGGATACATCGAGCCGTTTGATACCCCTGTGCCGGAGGAAACGGAGACGGCGCTGAAGGAGTGTTATTTGGCCAAGCATCCGGATGCGCAGGTGTGGTTGCCGGGGAGGGAAGGTGCTCCGCACGCGAGCTTTTGGGCGCGGTTGGTGGTGACGCAGGTTTATTGGATCGGGGGCTTTGGGGGGTTGCAGCAGATTGGGTGGTTGAATGTGACGGAGTGGAAGGGGGTGACTGAGGGGGGCAGTGCGGGGGATATTGGAGACGGGAGTGGGAGGGGGTGGGGGGATGTTAGGTTGCCGGGGGAGAGGGAGTGAGCTTTTGCCAGAGGAGGGGTGGGCGGGGATGGGGATGGGGATGGGGATGGGGATGTATAGTGTTATGATGTGATGATGCGATGATGCGATGATGCGTGTGGTTGTGTCTATCTAGTCTAGGTGTAGTGGAAGATGAGCTCTATGGTATGATTATGGTATGAGGAAAGAGCTGTACCGTATCATACATATGTCTTACTGGGTCTTCGACATACATCTAGATCCCTTTATTTTCCATTCCCTTACACGATCATAGTACCCAGGAGTGGTCAGTCTGGTCTGCTAACCGCACAGCTCGAGGACAACTAATCCCCTCCCCCCCCCAAAAAAGACCACCCTTAAAACAAACCCTCAACTACACACATATTAATCTCCTCCCTCAACGACAACAAACCAACCACTCAGACTCGATGTTATTAACCAACGATCCAAATCCAAAATGCCAATGGTGGATAAACCAAACCAACCATAGCACAGACACAACCATTTTGGTAATAGACGGAGACTTTCTTTCGAAGAAGAAACAAATAGACGCAGTATGAACACTCACACACACATACACGTCATGAGCGATTCCCGCCCGGAGATTTCAATACGTGAAGGGATAGGGTGTATCTGAAGGTCTTTATTTTGTTAGGGATGGGAATAACTTAGATGCAATAAGCCCACACAGTGAGTGTTCATTATTCATTAAATGAAATGGATAGGGTAAGGTAAGGTAAGGAACGCATTGGGGTATGTGGACCTTTCATGTAATGCAATGCAATACTGCCAGGGGGGGGTGTTTCGTCTTCATTAAGTCCAAAAGATCCACGATTCCAACGGGAGATTGATCATTTTGTAGGCGCATCAAAGCAGATGATGTGTCGAGTTCTAACCCCCGACCCTCTGGTGTGTGATAAGAGCATTAACAACGCCCTTATATTTTCTCTCCCCCATCTTCGAAACGCTGTTCAACCTCTGCATACCTGTTCGGTTGAATATATTATCACTCAGAAGTAATTCCCAGTATCTGAGTTGCGTTCTATGTTTCTGGTGAAACATGCATTATCCAAGATAAGTATTCATAGAAACCAACCCAAACCAACGGATGTCGGATGTGCTTCGTCGGGATATTCAAACCCGCAGCGGTGTGGAGCATGAAGCAAAAGCTAAAACTCCAGTCCTGCTATGAGGAATAGAGTTGGGAGTATGTGTTTCCGGTGAGGAAGATACAGACCGATACGCCAGACATGTTGGTGTGGAAAGAGACGTTATTTTCTCTTGGTTTATGTGGATAATATCCAAGTTGAGTGTGTTTCATGGATGGTATAGTATAGCGTAGCCCGTATCGGCAAGAAGTTGGTATCATCGACTATATCCGCTTTCTTGTCTTTTGAAATGTGCAGACTACCGGCTAACACCAACCAACTGACGAAGAGGAGAGAGAGAGAGTAAACGAGCTCTCGTGAAGTTCCTGATTCTGCCAATATTTCTCTTTGCAGGCGCCCCCCTTCCCCCCGCGTGGCTGTCGTAGCCGCGAATATCATACCGGGATCGATAGAAGGTCGACCTATTTACTCGTCGAGGAACAGGCCCTGCTATAGACAATCGTTGCAAATTTTGGCTGAGATGCTCATCCCATGGGCGCAGACCGGGAGAATGTGTGTCGTTCCGAAGCATGGGACACCCTTCTCTCGAGTTGCCTTATTCCTGCCATTCGGCGACTCCTTTTCCAGTATATTACTATTCCCCATAACAGAGGTAGCCTTGCGTTGGTTGTATCTTCGTCCTGCTCGAACGCGAATATAAGAGATATGGTCCACGTTGTAGACAGCGCACGCCCTTGGAACCGGACCGGAAACTTCTGTGCGTATTTCATTTGAATGGCACAGCTCTGCTATCGGACACCGAGAGACAAAACTGTCGGACGAGTAGAAGGGGCAAGATGAACCGGCAGAAGAAAAAGCGTGATCAAGAAAAAAGCTGCAACGAACGCAAATATAAGCCGGCCATTCGATATACTACATTGCAGGTTTCTTCAGCATAATTGAAACTTATTTTTTGCATTAGGGTTTCGACAAGAGATGAGTTGCGTCCCGGTGTAATAGTCGTTCCGGAACGAATTTAAATCCTCCAGGGTTTCAAAGTAGAAGATGCCTTTTGTAATGCCTTGGCGACTATTTGATTCTTGATCATGTTTGATCAAAGCCGCATGGAACTAGGCCAGGGCTTGTCCGAGAAGCGGGTATGTTCAAACCGGGTATGTGCAAGTCGCATTTATATGAAGGTGCATTCCTTCAGCTTTGGATGTGTGCTCCAGTTGTACCCCTCGAGGATCTCAATATAAACAGCTAGATCTTTCAGGGTCATTGGTATGGAAATGGCCAACAGGAACCACACCCAGGGATGGGTCACCATTCCTTGAATCTTTGGTATATTCTCGCACCGATTGAGAAGGTCATGAATGTCTCGGCGGCATTCGTCATGGCATTCATCCCGTACAATTCGTCCCCGGATTCAGAATGCCAGGTTTCAAAACAGACGAATACCTCCTTATCCTTGGTAGGTAGCCAGATGGCTTCGTTTCTACGACGGCCAGTTGGTCGAACCTGCCACATGCTGGATATGGACGATATGGGAATGACCCAAGGCATGGAGTGACTCCTAACATCTCTCATTGTCTGTCCATTAGCAGATGACTTGGCCAAAATGTGACGAAAATGGGCTTCGTTATTGTCACTAAGAGCTAGTGACAACTTGTGGTCTTCGACCCAAGGAGCCTTCAGCTCCCCTATAAAGAGATCCTTGCCGGAAGAGGTGGTGGCGGCCGTCACATCGGGCACTCTTCGATAGAGAAACGTTAACCAAAATGCCAAGTTAACTCCTTTACGTAACAATAGCTGGTCTCCAGGGTGGTCGACAGCCCCCAGCTACTCTTGAAGCTTGTATGCTAGGACAGAAAGGCTGCACAGGGGGGGTTTCAGACGGCGGAGTTGCAGAGCAAGCCAATTTTGCTCCTCATGAAACATATTTCCACTGAGATCTAGGTGTCCACCAGACAGGATGGGACGATAATCACCTGTAGGCCCTTGCTGGCGAAACCAAAGGTGGTTTATGTATTGCAGTCGGATCTTCTTAGGTTGCCGCAAACGATGCGTTGTCGATGTTCAAGGACAAGGACCGTGGCTGGAGCCTTGTCGATAATATCATCGGTTGAATTATCGGGCACATTCGATCACTGCGTTACATCCACACACTCATGTGTAAAATATTGTGGATTTATATCCGTGTGATCGTGTCTACATTAAGACCTGGGTCTATAATGCATGCAGGCTGCGGATACGCGTACATCGAAACCCTGGAGCCAAATAGGCCTGTCTCCACCGTAGCCGATGTCAATGTCAATAAACACTGTCCCCGTTGGAGTGGATAATGTAATCCCGTGCAAAATTCCGTAGATTCTTTTCATCTTCGGAGTATAAGACCTCCAGAAAGCCTGGTGAAATTGTCCGTCGATATGTGGAGGCTTTCTGCTTCTTCTTAGTCTTCTTTGTGGGTTGTTAATCCAATCCTTTTATATCCAAGAAATGGACTTGGTCTGCTAATGTTGCCAGTGCTGTGGCGCCGAACTCACTATCCTCTTCCCCTATACCGATCCCGTTGTCTCGGTTCGCCCAGCAGATGGCAGGGTCGTCAACGGTTTATCAATCGGTGGAAGTGATCCAGCCTAGCTCCAATTCTCCGTCAGTGAGATGATTACCATTCCCAGAGTTGTGTGTCCTTGGCTGATATCCAGGTGGGACTGCATGTTAAATTTCAAATCCCCAATACCATTGAAAAACGGTGTGGCGGTCATGAACAAGTTGAAATCAGGGAGAACCTCAGAGACGCACCATCGCCGAGTGTGGAAGAGGATTTCTTTCTCAGGAAGTAAGAAGCCCCCGAGGAATCCGGACCGAAGCTGCATCATATGCCGTTTCTTCTTCGAATTACCTTTGCCATATCCTGCATCGCTGGTCTGATAGTTCATGATATAACTACTACCAGATCGTTTTCGTCCATTGCATATCACCACAACCCTTGTCTCGACCTCAATGAGAGACATGCTCAGGCGTCGAAAAATTCTTGCAGACACGAGACAGCCTTTGTTTCTGGGATTTCGGGTATCAAATCTGCCATTCTGGCTCTCTTCTGTCCATTGTACGATGCACGGAGACGCATCGCCACCCCGATCTTTGACCCTTTAGAAGAGGGAAACAGACGACACTGAGGGCGTCAGTGCCAACGCGACGATAAATTCTTGCAGGCACGGAAGCTCTGGTCCCTTGAAAAGCCAGACGTCGAACATGTCCTTCCCAACGTGTAGCCTGGTACCCTTAGGGCAGATGAATCCATTGGAAGGGATTTGACAGTAGAATGTTGTTCTGCATTCCCTCAGATCCTGGAGGCTGTTCTGAATCCTATAATTGAGGATCTTCTTCCCATCGGTTAGGCAGCATGGGCTTTATATACGCCGTCAATTGGTACTGTCTGGATGAAATACGTGCTAATCCGTATACCAACGTCGGTGCTCCATGATGACACTATCCGACTGGGCATCACAATCCCTGACCCAGGTACCAACAATGCGTTATTGCCGATTCAATGGGTAGTACATCCAGAGTTGCTATCCATGAGTCGATCCATCGAAGCGACGAACATCCTAAAGGCTTTCAACGTATCTGAGAAAACATGGATTCCGATAGGTTGATCATTGGCCGCGCATGCCACAAGGCCTTTGATGTTGGTGTCCAATTTTATGTGGTGTAACAGAGGGATAGCTGCGCCACGGTACAGATTCCACGGCTGGAATTTGGGCGTGGAAAGAGAGGTCCACCGCGTATGGGAAAGATCATTGTTTCCCGCGACCCGAATGTCTCTTACGAACAGGCCCTATCAAGAGTCTGCAGGATGGGCTTGGTATATGTATGTTGAGGAAGTCTGAGCCCAAGATTCTCCATCACTGGACCGAGACAACAAGTATATAGCATCCTGACAGAGGGCATGTCGCAGTGAGGAATGATGAGACGGTGCGTGAACTGGTATAGTGGTAGTCTGGTCGGTTGAGGAGTAAGGTAGGGTTATGGAAGGAACCTATATATGATTGATGATATCGCAGTGGTGTGAAGTGGTGGATGGCATATAAGCATTTAAAATTCGGATTTCATCAAGACCTATATCATTGATGCTGAAACTGGGATCTTTCGTGGACTGCCGGCAGCCCGAGCTTGATGCTGTTGGGACAACATATATAAAATGAGGTGTGTATCATCAAGTATATAGAGAACTGATTGAAAGCGCATCAATGGTGCTGGCATACAAGGACTGGCCATCGTCCAGCGGAGGCTTTTGTGCAGTGGCATAGTCGCTGGCATGTCCAGACAGTAGAGCTGTTTGGGAGAAGATGGATGGGAGGGGAAGAAGGCCTTTTTATAACTGCCTGGAGAGGATGGTGAAGCCTAATTGGTGAATCCGTTCTGCTATCTCCGAGGGTAATCAATCCATGTGAATCCCGATGCGGCTTCACCCGCTGGAGTCGTGCTGCCTTGGATGGATCAAGTGGCACCCTGTCACAGCAGATTACAGCACTCGGCATCCCTTGAATGGCCAGAGTACACCAATTCATCCTCATCCAGCAAATCCACCACAATTAAACAAATACATTCAACATACACAAAGAAGGTAACTGCCGACCCCCTCCATCAAACACAACCGGGTATATCCACCATCCATCCATTCAACAAACGAAAAACCAACCCCATTCCCATCCACTATATCGACCATTCATCGCCCCCTCCCTCCACCAGCACCACTGCCCCCCACCCCATGCGCCGCATCATGCACCACACAAAGTAAATACTTCCGATCCGGCACGACCACAATCTCATGCCTCTTCGTCCTCAACCTCAACAACTTAACTTCATCATCCCCGTCTTCCCTATCCGGCAATCCGTCCGCTTCTGCTGAAATCCCATCCTGTCTCGGCACTTCTCCGTCCTCCGCGCTCGACAGCGACAGACTCAGTTCCGACGCGCTGGACACGAACGCAAAGATATGCGCGGCGAGGGCTTCCGCTTGCGAGGGGTGGTATGGTTCGTCTTGTTTCTTGGGCGGTTCGGGGGAGGAGGGTGGTTGGACGGAGTTCTCGTCCGCGGAGGCGGGGGGTTGGGGGCTGGCACGGGGCGGTTTGGAGGCGTAAAGGCCGGTGCTTTGGATGATGGAGCCGTCTTTGCGGGAGAGGATGAAGGTGGATTGGACGCCGGGGCGGGAGGTAAGGTGCGAGAGGAGGGAGGTTACGTGTTGAGGGATTTGGGTTGTCTGGGGATGGAGTTTGTTAGATTATTCCGGAGGGAGAGGGGAGGGGGGAACGTACTGTTGTTGGGTGCGCCATGGTTGTGTTGCGGAGGTTGGGTCGTCGGAGAGCGTGGAGGTTGTGCGTTTGGTGTTGTTAGAGAATGCTTCTATGGCATCTCTGGGTTGGGCAGTAATTCGGGGGAGGGGTGGATGGGGATGGAGCTGTTGTTGGAGCTGGTGTTGTGGTGGTGGTGGTCACGCCGGTGCGTGGCCTTGGGCGCGTCCCGCTGGCTGCTTAGTTTCCACCTTAAATCTACGCACCAGCCAATTAAACTACACAACTCGCGATATAAGACTGGCATTAGATTAGAATTTCAAACCCTACCAACTCTGTAGATACTAGTGAAATTCGTCGTCACACTGGATGCAACTCCGCATATTGATTTTTGCCATCACCCTCGCACTCTTTTCCCAAGAATGGGAATCCCAAATTTTCATATCAGATGAAACAAGAACCCCCGTCAATCTGGAATCAAGCATCAATTTCATCGACACGCCCAATGACCGCCAACGAAGAAATCTATATCATCTCCTTTCCAGCTGGCAATATCCTCAGCCCATCACACATTATATCGTTCATTATTCTGCCCCTTGAGTTTTGACAATGAAAATGGGAATATATGGGCCGACTCCATGGGACACCAGAGACAGTTTTCCCCCGACAACCATATACCCCATCGAAATCATACCTTCAACTTCCCGTCCCTTTTCACTCCGAATACCTTCCTAGATCCATTTTGCTCGTCGTAAATAATTTCATAAAACTTGCCCTGATTCGTCAGCCCCAACCAACTCATAACCCGAATTAATCACTGCGCCCCTGGAACACAATCCTTGATCTGGTCAATAGAGGCCTTTGCCTCTTCAAACATCTGCCACTCGGCCTTTGGTCTCGATCGATATCTTTCATTCCCCTTCGATACTCTAGAAAACGATTCGTTTAACCTCAACCCCCACTGCGCGTCTCCAAAGCCAAGGATTAACTGATCCTTGTGCTTTCAGACGCTAAGGTATTCGACATAATCATAGTGTTGTTTTTACTCCCAGTATCTTATCTTCCAATGATCCCACCCGAGGATATACTATTACCCCATCCTCAACACGGCCAGGGCAGCCAGGGGGTGCAACTGCCCATCCGTTATAGCATTGCCTAGTATATCCCTCGCGATGAATTCTCTCCCACGATCAGGTATCCAGTTCCAAAACGCAGCAAGTGCGCACTTCTTTCAACCCGCCCTCGTCAGAGCGCTGTTTAGGGTGTGTATAGCTAGCGATTCGATCTTCGACTGCCTTTTGCAGGCTCGGCCAAGTAGGTAGGTAGGTATCTAGGCCTCGGTACTAGTATTTGTCGATAGAATTCAGACTGTAGTACGTCCCACCCGAAGAAATAAATACCATATGCCATACCACGATTCGGGTGGTTGATCCCTTGGACGTGACTCCCTTATCCCTAAGTAAGCTCTTTATAAAACCCCTCTTCTTCGCCGTTGGCAAACAGTTCTCGACCCACCATCCATTTGCGGTTCGTGCCTTGTTTGACTATGACCCAGAGCCTGAATGAAGGCTTCCTGGTCCTTCGCATGTCCTGTTCGGATCAAAGCAGGATGTCCGCAGGCTTTGCAAATCACCATAATGGTTTTTTTTTTTTTTTTTTGTGTTATGTTCTGGTTGTTTGTAGGATTAAATAAACTTGATATATGTGATTTTTTCGTAGCCTCTGTTGGGGACTATATCGTAATAGGATCGGGTGGAGTAGTTGGATGAAGATGTAAATTTAACTTCAAGTTCTGCTTCGCTTTTCAAGCATGTATATCCAGTTATCCTAGCCTTTTGTAGGAAGAAGTCCACTTTCATGATTAGAGTTGAAATTGGAGTTTAGATATTGTATCAGAATGGGAAGTGGTGAAGGGTATAGAAGTGGTGAAGTTAGCTCTTAGATTAAATCGAGTGAAGCTCTATATTCATTTCCCCTGCTGGGTGAGATGTCTATTAGTTGAGGGGAACGGGGAATGGGTCTTTGTATTAGGGCTCCTGGTAATGGCTTGGGTGAAGGGTTTATTAACTGGTTTATTTTTTATTTTATTTTTTAATATTTTTTTAACGGTCTGGGCATTAACCGGGTTTACAGTACTGTGTTCGTTCTACTGTAAGAGTTGTATTATAACAGACCTATAGAATAGTAAGCTATTCTGCTTTGAATGAAATTGCAGGAATCTACTCTAGTGAACCGTGGGCTGACCAGGTATCCGACCATAGTCCTACGGGGTCGCACTACGAAAGCAGAGACAGTAGCAGATGCCCCAGTAAACAGAATAGTATTCACTCCAGCACAGTCGAAAACCAAAAGCAAAGTGGTATCGTCGCAACAATCAGACAACAAAAGAGATGTGGGAACAACAGAGAATGACATCAGAAGTGAAATGACTGCATCCACCAGGGATGCACGCAATGGATCATCAGCTTATGATCGGACATTATAACAAGCGTAATAAAAATCATCAACAATTGTCAAGACCAGTCTTGGAACATCTAGGGTCTCCCAGCGTCCGACTTGTCGGACATCCAATCAAAATCCATATCCTCGATCATGTCCTCCAACTCCCTCACATTATCACTGTCACCCGTGTCGTAGCTGCCGCGTCGGCTAGATTCCGGGCTAGCAATCCAGCTGGTTGGCCGGTAAGGAGGCTGTTTTCTGTGGCGTCGGCGCTCTTCCGCCATGGACTCATCTAAACTGGAGCTGTGCGTCGTAGACGAAAAGGAGCTTCCGGTAGCCGGCGTCGTTGCTGTAGTAGACAGAGAGGTAGCTGACCCCCCGAGCACGCTTTCTAGATTGTCCTTCACGCCCACATCCAGAGCTGCAAGGAGCGCAGCCTGAAGAACTCGGTTCTGTCGCTCAAGATGCGCGATGCGCTCTTCAAGAGACCGGATCACTTGCGAGGATTGGCGGTGGGAGCTTCGAGAATCCTGAGAATGATGAGTGCTGTGGGACAGATGCGATCGCGGCGAAGACCGTTCGGAAACACGACTTCGGTGGCCTTTCGGCGTGAACGGATACGCATGGTCGGAAGAAGACTTCTTCGTTGCGCGCACCTTGTGCGACGCAGGCTCAGCCAATGTGAGAGGGGCGGGTCTCATCCGTCGACGTTTGCTTGAAGTTGGACGTGCTCGGTCCTGGTGCGCGCTTGCGCTAGTACACTCGTCGTCGGAAGACGGGATAGGGATCTCTGCGCGGCTCCCAGAGTTCTGCTCTGTCGCACTCTCCTGCGAGGAGGCTGTGCTTCGAGTGCTACTAGCCCGACGAATAGGCGGGTCTCTGCTGGAAATAGGCACCTGTGGCGCAGCCTCTCTCGCGGATGTTGCACCACAGTTGATAGGTGTGGTGCAGTATCGCCTGCCAATAGAATGGCTGATGAGATGTCTCGAGGGGTTTGCCGGCGGAGGCGAGACAGGGGGCGGGGATGGGGGGTCCGAAGCGACTTTCCTCTGGTATCGCTTGTTGCCATCAGCCGGCTTTTCTGTCTCGGGCTTAGGAGCTCGGGTCTCCCCATGTTCCTGGGGAATGGCTTCCTGTGGGCTCTTGGCAGGTTCCGAAGGCTGGTCTTCTTCCACCTCCCGGGGTGTCTCCGAATCTTTCAGGTAGAGGCGGCTCGCCGACATGTCTCTCATCTTCAACGCATGAACTCTCTCCGCCCGACTCTGCCCCGTCCTCACTGGTGGCACAGGGCCGGACATGGCTGGAGTGCCCGACTTAGCCGATTCATCCTGTGCACTGGCTGCCGGCCTTTTCCCATCCAACACCAGTCTTGCTGAAGACACAGACTTGCTAGAGGCGTTGCGAATATCAACAGCTGAAGTCGATTCGGGTAGTGAGGGCAGAGGCCTCATAGGTGCTGGGAGGGGAAACGCTTCGATTGTACACATGGGCAGAGATGAAGGCCGGCGACAGCCTTTCTTCTGCGAAATTTTCTCGTTAACCGGGCTTGCCATGGGCTCTTTGCCCGATTTTCCAGCATCAAAAGAAGCAGATCGTATGGTGTCAGACACCTTCTGAGTAACACGGTCCTCCTTCAGAGACATGCTATCGGCCGGTTGGGAGTATTCAGTGGTCGAATCGATGCTAGTTCGCTCAGAGATTGGGGCAGCAGGGAGAGGTCTGTTGAGAGCTAACGGACGGGCATTGGAGATGCGCCAAGCTCCTCGACTCGGATTGCGCGGGGGAATAGTATCAGGGAAAAGCTTCAAAGACAAAGTGGATTGAGTGGTGGGGGTTGACAAGCTTCCGGATGAGCTAGAGGACGGGGGTTTGTTAGTTGCTTCGGAGTCGACTCTGAGACCTGTCGGCTTCGCGTTTTCATCTGAGACGAGACCACCAGCCTGCTTTATGTTAGTCTTGCGGATTCATGGTTCGGGAAGATCACCCACCTGGTCCTTGTGTATCAATGCCTTCTCATCATTCGACCTCGTATCTGCAGGCAGTGCATCGGATTCTTGTTCTCCACTTGGATTCTGGTTCACCCCCTGCATCTCAACTTTGGAATCCTTCGCGGGTGTCGGTGGCTGATAAGGAGGTGGGTTTGCGTCATCGAATTGGGGAGGAAGGGATACTGCAGCCTCCACCAAAGAGGTCAACTCCCGTAGATCCAACGCCGAGAGATGGTTCGCTCTGAGCTCTTGTCTGTCCTTCTTCTCGAGTGGGTCCGTCAGCCAGGGCTGCCCGATGTTTTCTACGTCTCTTCTGGAACTTGATCTGAAACTGAGGTTGGAAATGGACCGGGAGGAAGATCTGCTGGAGTCAAGGCTTTTCTTGTGGCCTGATATCTTGGGTACGCCGGCAGGAACGGGTACAGGAGACGGTAGGAACCCCCCTTCCTGGAGTGCAAGCAATTGTCGTGCTGACTCTTCGGCCTTGATCTTAGGGTCTGTGCTCTTTCTCTGGCGTTGAGCGAGCTGTCGAAGACGTCTCTGGCCTGCTTTTAGCATCTCACGCGCTCCGGTGGATCCGGTTATTGGGCTCTGCGCTTCGATAAACTTTGCGAAGTCAGTGGCGTTATCATCTTTCATGTCGGCGGCTTCTGAGGACGGTACGTTGTCCCGAGATTGCCACTGGTCGGGCGTCAGAGTAGACATGGCGGTGTATCCACTCCTGGAGGTATGGGAACTGGGCCGACTAGTTGGGACGACGGGACTTGGTGCGACTAAGCCTTCATGGAAATCGTTCTCCTGCTGCATGGGACTCGCAGCTGCACGTCAGCTGCTCGCGATACTGCAAATCCCCCGGAGGTTGTAGGAAAGGTTAATGGCAGCGATGGGGTGAGAATTGGCGTTCGTCGGACGAATGAAAGGATGGTTCCCGCAGTTTCTCAGCCGCTGCAAGGATAGCAATCGGGTGTATCAAAGGGGCAGTGAGGACATCAGAGCAATGGGACGAGTCCAATGGGTCCAAAGGAGGGTCTTAGGAGACGAAAAAGCAAAGCGGAGCAATTGAATGCAATTGACGAGGCATGCATGTATGTACAGAAGATAAAGGATTGGAATTGCGGGTGTCCGAGGGAGAAGTAAGCTATCCCAAAGGAAAAGAAACAGAAGACCCAAGGGAGGAACCCTGGAGTTTATGAAGGGTCCTGAAAGAATCTCGAGGAGCTGTCAGGCCCTTGCTGTGCGCCGGGGGAAGAGGAGGGGGGAGCACCCTAGTAGGATCTGACGGCCTAACGATGTCGACTCCGTATGCGGAGTTGGTGCAGCGTCGAATGACAAGCCTGCCTCGTTCTCGATAGCCTGGACGATAGAGTTGGATCTAGATAGAGGGTTACTCGACCAAGGGCCGGGTGGCAGGCACCAAGGGCCGTATGCAAAGAAGGAAGAAGGGGGGGCAAGCAAGGCTAGTGGAGTCATTATTGGTTGAAACACCAAGGGAGGGGGGATCACGAGAAAATCAGAAAAGAGCCGGCGGAGACTCTGGACGGGGGGGGGGGGGGGGCCAAAAACAGGAAAAAGAAGAAACGTCGAGCAGCGATCGAGTCTGTGCCAGACGCTCGATCGGGGGAGTTTGACAAGACGAGGGCAGACTATTTGCTCGGCTGGCCAGTCCTGTCATAGTCCACAGCGCATCGCGGATTTTCGTCATCCATGTTCCTGGGATCGTCCGCCAGTCCTGGAGCCAGACTAGGTCGCTAGCTCGCAGTTAGCCAGCTGCGTAGTGCCGGTGGCTTTCAGTCTGTCAGCCCGGACCCCTGTCAGATGCGTCCAACAGGAACCGGCCAACCTATCGATCTATCGAGTAGATACGGAGTACGCCGTCATAGCCTCATCGGTCGTATCCATCTGGACGGGGGAGCGAAACTCCTACTGGTGGTGCCTGATCGGCATCAGCTTCCAGTCTCGTGTGACGTTGAAACTTGTCGCAGACTGCTCTTCTTCAGAGGCTGCCAGTGCCGGTCCTGCGAACCGTTACAAGCAAGGGATACCCGATGGGATGGAGGGAGGTCTTAGCTCTCCTCCGCCTCCTGGGAGGCGATCGAGGGGATTCAACGGCTGGCGAACACGAAACGAAAAGACTAAGAGAGAGGGGGGGGGGAGGATGTGAGGTATCACCTGTGGATCATCCCAGCCCAGCCGTAAGGCATGGATGGCCAAAATTAGGGAAGAAAAGGGAGAGAGGGAAAGGATAGAAAGAGAGGAAGACGGGAGGGAATGTGACAGATGCACAGACAGGCCCGGTGGAGCCCCCGCCAGTCGCCAGTCACCAGTCATCGGGTGGGCTTTGGAACACATCACATCCGGAGCATGGCCGCCCTTCTCGACCTCGATCGGTCATCTTCCTTCCTTCATGCAATCCTTCTGGCTTTCGCTCTCTCGTTAAGTCTTACAAAGTTGACGCCCTTGCCGGTCCATCCCAGCAATTCGGGTCGATCATTGCGATGGAAGCCGGAGATTCTACAATCTGGAGCCGCCTCAGATCAATAATAAATCCAAGGCGGTAGAAATACGGAGAGTACGGAGTACTCCCCCCTAAACAACTCGATGGCTGTGCTAGGGACCACTGTCGACCGAGCAAATAACCGATTTGGTAGTGGTAGTGGTGGTGTTGGTGTTGGTGTTGTGTTGTATATTATTAGTAGCCAACCCACCCCGAGAGTTGACTATCGACGGTGAGGAAAAAAGCCAAACAAAGAATCAGCCGCGGGCATAAGCACCCGTCGTACCGACTGTCCTCGCTCCCTTAAGCCTGCCGAGGATCATCAATCAGCCTGCCCCTGATTCTTCATCCAAGAATGGACCACCACGCTGTCTGGGACTGACGATATGTTTGCTTCTCCGCCGGCCCGACTAGCAGTCGAGCAGAAGCAGAGGTAAGCATCAAGAACGAAAACATGATAGATAAACCGGCCGATGGGCAACCCGACCAACAGCAGCCAACGACGGGGGACTGCATCGCGACCGAAGAGGAAAAGGGCAGGAGAGAAGATCCAACTAGCGGGTCTCCCTTGCAGCAGATAGTTCATGCAACGCCCGTCCTCAGGAACCAGTCGTCCTTCATCCGCAGCCCTCCCGATGACCGGCTGAACGACAACCGTCCGTGTGTCCGAATAATTCTCCGATCGCACTGCGGCCAGGTGGACACCTGCATGGTGCGCTCCATGATCCATTCACTCCAACTGCTTCCTCAGTGGTGCGCCGCAGTGAATAGGTAGATACGGAGTACTACGGACGAGATGGAAGCCGGATGCCTGCTCACCCGTCAGAACTCAGAAGAGCCGATCGTTGCGGCCCACTCGGGAGACAACTCACATGGCTCACTCCGTCCTTCGGTTCCCGTCCGATCTCGGCCAGGCAGGTGGATGAATCAATCTACGGACAGTTGGATGGACTTGCGACACATCCCAGCACCCAGTGGGTGCCTATTTCTTCAACCCGTCGCGGATTTCTACGGGTAGGGTCAATCGCAATCGTGACTGCAGGCTCGATCTATTCAGCCGGCTTTCACGTAGCTTGTCGTCATCGCCCAGGAGTATGTACTACCTGCCACTGGCGACAGCAGAGCCCCTGAGGCCTGCGCATTGGACTAAATGTCAATCCATACCTCCTAGATGCCCACAGGCAACATGGCATCGCCGATGAAGTGACAAAAGGAAACCAGAAGGATGCTGGTCAGTATTCTCCGACCAGCCTGGTCCCCAGCCAGCGCACCTGCAGTTGACTGTTAGCTCACAGTGATACGTGCTGCTACCGTGAACAAGCAAATAGTCCATGCCTATCACAGAGGATAGGTCTCTCGTCTGCCTAAGGCGATCTCAAGCAAGGACCTCGTCTATCCTGAAAGGGTAAAAGGACAGAGGGAAAAGCCAAAGCCTGGGGGGCATTCAGGTCTAAGGGTGTTGCGGACAAGCGGGCTCTTCCACCCTTTCCACCACCACCCATCTTCTGCATAAGATGTAAAGGAACAAAACAACCCCCCCCAACTAACAAAAACGCCACGGAATGCTGGCTTGCCTTGAGGCCTTCCAGAGTGCCATATGCTCGCGAGCCTTGGAACCGTAATCCTAAGAGAGAAAGTGTACATGGTGGAAGTGCTACATCCAAGCAAGACGTCCCGAATGCAGATACAAAATGAAACAGAAGGAGAGAACGGCGCTGAAAGTCCTTGGATGCTCGCTCATATGCATGCATGTAAAGGATCAACATGTCATGCTGTGGGTCATTAGACCCATGCCGTGTGTGATAGGTCTCCCAGAAAACAGCGAGGTTGCAGGATGTGCCAAATGGCCATGAGGTATCGCACTATCTATCTCCGCTTTGGCCTAATGAACGGATCGGCTTCTTTCTTCTTCCGCATCGGGGGAGGTCGAGCGCCATTGCCGGGTCTTGGTGGTCCAGAACGTGGGTGTGCCTACACGCGAGAATCAGTCAGTAAACCGTATGTCATATGCTCATACGGAGGCCAAACATACGCTTTCGGGTCCGTGCCCTGGTCGAGGGCCGTTGAAGGATTTGCCCTTGTCCAGGGAAGCATAGGCCGGGCCATCCCGAGAGGGTTTTACCAGTCCCTGCAACAGCGGTCAGTTGTCGTCATCAGAAATAGTTGGCAGTCATTCTCACCTCTGTATTGGAAGGAATATTTGCATCGATTTTGCGCCGCGGACCCTTGGGAGCTCCAGCTGGTGGAGCGTTTGGATTATCATTCCGAGGCCGCGTGGCCTTCGAAGCCTCCGTTGGCGGTGAATCGTTGCGTTTTCGCTTCCCCGGGCCATTGTTATCATCGCTTGGCGTAGCTTGAACAACAGGGACCTTTGGGTCGTGCCCTCCAAGTTGCCTGAGTCGCTGGCGTTCCGTTCTTTGCTTTTGATTATGCGTGTGATGGTGCTCTTCCCGCGCAATTTTGGACCTCTCATGTTTTGGTAGAAGCTTAGTGGATCGGCATTCGCGTGAGACGTGTCCATACTGTCCACAGTCCACACATCGCTGCGCCGTGCAGTGATACCGCGTATGGCCTGACTCCCCGCATCTGAAGCAGGTGCCCCTGGTTGCCTCTTTTGCGTCAATGTTGTCGCAATGGTGAGTCATGTGAGCAAAACTTCCACAATACCCGCACGTGCGGGTTTCATCCAAGCCATTAGCACCCCCTGATGGGCCATCCGGAGGCATTGGGGGAGTGTCTTGTCTGGAGGCAGACACGGATAAAGAACTATCCGCAGATGCCGATGAAGGTCGAGAGATAGGTGCCGACGATGTAGCCCTGGATGGCACAGCGGACACCTGTACATCTGCATCCTGCATGTCGACGTTCTGATACCCAGTGAACTGTGGCCGCTGAAGGATCTTGAGCACATCGCCATCCGTATATACATTCCTTCGACGCGCGTCTTTGATCAAACCATTCCAGAACTCGCCTTGCACCAGAGCCTGCGAATTTCCAAGAACCCAAAGAGATGACTTGGCACGTGTAAGACCGACGTTCATACGACGAATGTCAGCCAGGAAACCTATGCCCTTATTGGAGGCTCGAACACAAGAGAAGATAATCACTTCACTTTCTCTTCCCTGGAAAGCATCTGTAGTGTTAAAGTCGATTTTGTTGAAAATTTCATTGCCATACCTGGCAGCAAACTGTGTCTTCAGCTCTCTCAGTTGACCCTTATATGGCGTAATGATACCAATCTTTCTGTTGAAATCGAATGCTCGGAAATCTGTCACCAGACGTTCATACAGCTGCATGGCCACCCTAAGCTCTGCTATATTGATCAAGGAGTGGCCCTTTGCAGCACTCTGGTGAAGCCCTTGCACGTCGAAGAAGCGGTACGGGCTGAGTAGTTCGCTCTGATGCCATGGGCGTGCGCGAAGTCGAGTCATGTTAGGGCCATCCTGTAGCTTGCCATCGTAGAATGCAGCACTCGGGAATGCACTGATTTCTGGATGCATACGGTATTGAATATCCAGCAAGTGCACATCCCTGGGGTGATTGGACTGCATTCTGACGAAAAGACTTTGCTCGTATTGAAACTTCGAAGCAACTTTCGACAGGACAGTCGGTGGTAATTGCTTTGGATCACCGACAAGGATGCATTTAGAACACCCGTACTTTAACGGAATCAGGGCGCTGAGTTCAATCGATTGTGCTGCTTCATCGATGACAACTGTTTCAAACTCAATGCTCAAGTTCTGGAACATTTCGTGACCACTTCCGCTGAGGGTCGCACAAATAACATGTGCGCCATCGATGATCTCCTGCTGGATACGCCGTCTGGTTAGTTCAGCATCCCGGGCTGCTGAGTGGTTTTTATCTCTGGCGCTATCAATCTCCTGACTCAATTGCGTCTTTTTCTTCTTCAGCAGATCGAACTCTCGTTCCAATTCTGCTGGCACAGGTAACCCTTGTGCCCGGCACTGGTCCATCCTGGCACGAGTCTCTTTAAAGGCGGTGTCAGCAGCTTTGTGCTCCATGTAGATTTTCTGCAGATCCCGCTCCCCAGGGTCTTTGCGTGCTGACTGATTCAACCTTTGGTTGACCAGTTCATCCAAGGTGACATCAAGTACATTGCTGTTAATGGCATCGCTTCTTCCCAGACGAATAACAGAGAGCTTCTCCTGGCGGCCTTGTATCGTCTTGACACCTTCCTTGAATCTCATGACTAATTCATCAACGGCAGCATTACTGGGAGCACACACAAGCAGCTTCTTAGATGTGGTGGTTCGTCCACCAATGGGCTTAGCGTTGTTCATTCCCACGGGCCGTGAAATAGCAACACCTTGATTGCCGAGGACACTACTTAACAAGGCACCCACAAGTGCCACAATCGTCTTTGTCTTTCCCGATCCTGGCGGTCCTTGGATCAAAGTAAAAGCATCATTATCCAGCGCGGATTTGATTGCTTTGGCCTGGGCAGAATTGACGTTATAATTGTCTGCAATGGGTTTGATGCTGGCATCCGAATAACTCAGAATCGGCGACGGCTTCGCCTTGACAATCTCTTCACAAAGATCATAATACTGCAAAGCCATCAGTGCACCATATTCACGCTCTAGTGGTGTCAAAGATGTGATTCTTGCTCCCCAGATTGTGGCCCCAGGTCCAAGAGAATTGATGAAAGGATTTCCAGGGTTGACTCTATAGGAAATCTCGACGGTTCCTTTCTTCCTTTTGATGCCAGAGACTCTAGCCAAGCAATGAGGCGCGGATGAATCAATGGTCGGCGAACTTGCTTTAGAGAGCAGAACAATATCAGCTTCACCCAGCCCAAAGTCCTTGGCCTCCATAGCGGATATAGCCGTACTGACTTCGACAAATGAATCCACAGATAGCCGCGTGGCAACCTTGACCTCAAACGGCTTGAATGTACCCTCTTCCTTTGAAGACTGGAACCCTTGCCATGCCTCGAGTATCAGAAGCGGCTCAAAGGTTCTTTGATACTCAAGAGGCTCTCGGAAAGCGTTCGAAACTAGAGTATAATCGGTACGTCCCGAGTTGGGCGGAAGGTCGCCATTCGCAAAAAAGTCCCAGGCAAGGAGTGTACGGTGCAGAGAAGAAAGGTCAGGCGCAAGGCGTGCTCGCATATCTTTTGCAGAGCGCACCTGCTTGATCTTCTTGACCGGTCCTTTTTGTTTTAGTGACATCCGCTTGCTCTCTTCGTAGGCCTTGACAGCATCAGGCTTCCTTGATTTCGGGCCGAAGAGTTCTTTATCGAGCTCGTCTTCGCTTTCGGATTCAGACTCTGACCCAGATGAAACCATCATACTCTCAGCAGGAGTATGGTCCTTGCCTTTGATTCCAATTCCACTTAGCCCAGAGCCCTGTTCGGCGGTTTGCTCAGCAACACCCAGCGCTGGAAGGCTCTTTTTCAAGCGTGCTAGCTCAGCCATATCACGCTTTTTCTTGGCTTCTCTCTCCTTCTCACGCTTGTCGCGGAAGGCTTGAATAGTCACATTTGGCCTTAATGGAGCCGGAGAAGGTCGGGGAATCGCTGGAAGAGCCTTGGCTGCTTTATCTGCTTTCTTCTTGGCTTCCGCAGCAACCCTCTCCTTGTTGAGCTCAACTGAGCGAGACAGCTGTAACAAGACATCATCTGGGACGTTATCGTCGAATTCATCGGCGGGCTTAGGCGGGCTGGGAGTGGCTGAGAGATCGGCTGGTTTAGTGAAAGCCGTGATCATGCTCTGTTTCTTGAGGCTGGCGGTCGAAGCGGTAACGACAGGCTTCTTATAGTAGGCTTCCAGAGCCCGCACAAGCTCCGCCTTTTCCCGCAGTGTCAAGATGGTTTTGATCGAAGAATTAACCGCCACGCCCTCGATGAAACTTAAAGCATCCTGCTTTACAGTTGTTACACTGAGCTCCCCTAACCGCCGTAGAATCTTGGACACAAGTCCGACCAGAGTTGTTGCCAAGTATTCGTCTTTCAGTCGGAGCCATTTGACCATCGCGCTCATTGTTGTGGTTGCAGATTTGAGGAAATTCTCACGGGCGGAGCTCTCTTGGTTGGGATCTGCATCAACGACAGCGCTCAAGAAAACACCATACTGACTGAAAAGAAGATCGGCGAACTGGATGGTATCTCGGCAGAATTCTAACATGACGGCCTTGTCGTTCCCTCTCAGGTGCCACGACTCCGTTTCATCGAAAATCGTTGTCAAGGCTTGCCACAGATACTCCCAGAGTTTCTGAAGTGAAAGAATTTCCCTGCGGTCAGCGAGCTTTCGTGTTCTGAGCATGCCAGTTTGGCTGTCACAAAGGATATCGATAATGTCTGTTCCCGTGTGTATCATCCTCGGGGCAGAAGCGAAGGTCTTCATGTTCGAGATTCGTCGAAAAGACCAACTTAGCCCATACATGGTCGTAATGAAGAATGACTGCAGCAGGTGTGATATCGCATCCCTTCGAGCGGACTGGCCGCTAACATTCTTGATGAGATCAACAGCAGCTTGATAGGTATTCAGGTCAGCTGCAAAAAGAGCAGAAATCAGAGCACTACTAGTATCTTGGCTCTTGAAGAGCTCGTCAAGGTGCTCGGGTCTGAAATCCGCAAGACGCTCGATAATTTGGCAGGAAAGATGAGTCAAATGCCCATAGATAACGTTAAAGTGTGTCTTTTCTGGGCTAGACTCTCCTTTCGTTGGGAACTTCTCCAGACCAACTAGCGGTAAAATTCCGAGCAAGGCTGACGTCGAAAGGGCCAAATTATCTTCATGCAGGTGTTTGACGACGGCGTCCCATATTGTAGCGGAATAGGTACTCACGCCATGTTGAAGGGTGTTGTGCCGGAGTATGACTTCATAATCACTCTTGAGAGACTGACATTCAAGTGCAAGTGTGTTGCGAATGACATCCATACACAAGGACGCTATCTCGCGCTGACGGCCCTGCTCGACTGCAAACTGAGGCGGCTTGAGGATTGTTTCGATGTTCGCACTTACGACGCCCAGAGTTTCTGATAGCACAACACGCTCCACAGAACCTCTTGATGACTCGTGGTCGGTAAAACTGCGAAGGGTATGGAGCAAAATTGCCAGCCCAGTATTGAAGCAATGATAGCGAGCGAGATTCGGAAACCGCACATCTTGCAATCGGACAAGAAGCTGTTGAACAAGGGATCTGCAGGCGGAAGGTTGGTGGGCGCCCTTCAGTGACGACATAAACGGGCTAATCCATGATAACATATCCTTCATAGCAGATTTCTCGTATGGTTCGCCCTCAGTAGCTTGCATTAAAAAGGCATCCAACTGAGGGTTATAAAACACGAGTTCAATGATGGCCTGAGGAGATATCGTCTGCATCGCATCCCAAAAGTCGCCTGGGGCCTTTTCCAGGAAAATCTGGATGGTGTTCAGGAGGAAGCGTAGCCCGGGTGATTGTATACCAAGGTGATCCACGGAGAGACGGCAAGGATCGATCTCAAGAGCTCGTAAGTGATGGGTAATCTGGTCCTTGTCCAACCTTCTTACTACGAGCTGCATGCCACGCCACAACCGCTGGATGACGGCTACCTGAGTTGGCTGCTGAGATGCTGTCCTCAGCGCATCAAGAAGCCCTTCCTTCACTGCCCAGTCAAATTCTATGGTGGTCGGAGGTCGGGAATAACGCATCCAAGAATGGATAGCCCAAAAGCTGCGGTTCTGATTTGGGTCGAACAGGAAACGCGTAACGGCGGGAATGTAGTCGGACACCTTGAGACTGCGTTTTGTCTGTATTAACCTGAATGGTTCATCGAAATACTCCTGCAGAAGGCGGTCATTACGGAGCATAGCGTCACAGCTCAGACTTTCAAATATTGATAGTAAAGACGCTCGATCCAGGACATGGAGCCCGATTTCTTGGGACGGGACTTCTTTTAACTTTGCTGTTGCAGTTGTTAGATTCCTTGTCATCCGTTTGATGTCCCACTCGTCAAGCATGCGAGAAAACTTCTCAATATCCTCATCATCATAGTTTTCTTTGAGCTGTTCCATGAGCCATATCTTCCCTGTGTAGTACTGCTTGATGCAGAGGTCGCACTTTTCAAGCGAGTCGTCTAACTTCCGCCAGATCCAGGTCTGCAACTCCTCAACCCCTTCTTGGTTGTACGCCAGTATCCGCATACATGACAAAAACTTCTCCTTGCGATCATTGGCCTCCGACACCAACTCCGCAACAGATTTCCCCGATTCATCTACCTGGCTAACATCATCATATCGTGCGTGGTCGTCATCGTGTTGGCGGGGACAAAGGATATGGACATGATCGGGGAGCGATTGTAGCTCTCTGTAGACATCAGGTTTATCAGCCGTCAGTAAAGCGTCGTAGAAGGAGAGCTGCACTCACCCAACAATATCCATGAATTCCATAGCTGTGTCTCAAAGGTCTAAAGTCATCCGTGTCCGGGAGGCTACAGCGCATTCCTCTAGTCAGGCAACAAGGTACGAGGGCGACAAGAAGTTGACCAAGATAGAGGTATCCCTAGCAACAACCCGATACGAGGACCATCCCAAAGTAGCCTACTGTATAACCATTGCTTCCTGTGGCAAAGTGAGGCAACTGAGCACCTGAAAGACTGGGGGAGCTGGGAGGTTGCAGCCCAAACAAATCACCTATGGAAAAGGAGGAGGTGAAAGTGGTGAGGGGAATAATAGGTCCCTTCCTCTCAAGGGCAAGTTCAGGGAAACACACTTAAGAGTGCAAGCAACGCAGGATACTAGGAAGGAAGAGACTGGAAGTCGCAAAGACTGCAAGTCGGTTTGGTGAATACATAAGGACGGAGTAAATCGGCGCAGTCCCTGCTGTCGACATGATTGGAGGATCTGGAAGGCGGTGAGACATGCTGATCGCCCACTTTACGCGCAAAGACGCGCCCGCGGCCTGGCTTCCGCTGCCTTACTTGAGTAGGAAGGTAGGACTCGAGTCAGGACGGGACATCCCACGGAACTACAATCGAGCCCCCCTCCCATTTGCGGACATGCCGCCATGCTCGGGTTAAAATACATCTTGATCTGGTGGAAGTGATGCCCACATCGGCAGTACTCATTGAGCTCTTCAGTAGAATACATTATACCCATGACCTCCACCCCGCATATGATTCATTTCCACGTGCCGGCTTCGAAGTGCTAGACCATCCAAGAGAAACATAGGAGGAAATGCTCGAATTTGATTGTAAAGGGGGAGAAAAGGAAAAGCTTGTTGAGCGAACGCGCGTTTAGAAAAAAAAAGCTTTGTACAAGAATTAGAAGAAAGAGGGGGAAACGATGAAACCCTGTTAGGCGTGTTGTCACCAGGTAGCCTTCTAGGGAGAAAGAACGAGGGATTTGGGACGGACCCCAGGAAATGTAAAGAAGCAAAGGCAAATCAAGACAAAACACATGTGCGCCGAGCCGCCAACCAACTCTGAACCGAACGCCTTCTATTGGGGAATATGGGGAATTTGCTCGTCAAACAGAAATGAGTAACAGATTGATTGCGTGGACGGGGAGAAAAAAAAAAGCCAAGGAGTCGTCAAGGAAAGCATTGTGAAAAGAGGGTTGGGAAAAGAAGGGCGTGGATGATGTCAGCCTATGTACGGTCTAAAATATGAGACAAGATTATATGGCATGGAACGGAGGATCGTGAGGGCCCTTAAGAGGGCTATGGGGTTCTTGAGCACCAGCGAGTGATGGCTCTCTTGTCAACACTCCGGCTGAGGGGTAGTCATGGGCCACCTCGAAGCCATGTTGTACTCGGTCAAACGAATGCCGCGTTCGTTCGGGACGGACATAATCCACTGGCTGCGGATGAGGCAGTCGGGTCGTATCAAGGCTGGATGCATAATTCGTCCCATTACTGCTCCGTGGCCGATGAGTATGAATTGTGGGAGCAAAGAGAGGCGAGTAAATTTGCTGCTCGTCTGAGAAGGGATCCTGCTTGAAGCTGGGTTGGATAGGCTTCACGAAGTCTGAAGACGTCGATGATTCATCACTGAAGGCTGTTGATGCAGCAGCCGTCGCTGCCGCCCTCGGAGGAACGGTTCCCTCATACTGGTCCAGGTATTTGAATTTGCCTTGGGAGACCTGCTCACGAATGATGTCCACGTCGAGAGGAAAGAAAACCTTTTGGAACGCTTTGACAGTAAAGCGCGGAAGAAGGCATATCGTGACCGTCAATAGTAGCACAACCCAGAAAGACAGGGAGCTGTACATTTCGGCCCCAGCATAATAAAACGTGGTCGACGCTTCCATTGAGGAATAAATGCCAGTCCAAAGAAAGATAAGAAGGGAGCTGACAACATTGATCAGGACAGTTAGCCAGTCCCAGCGGTAGCAATTCATCAAGATATATGTATTGCTGGCAATAACCGCACTAGACCCCACGAGGACACCCATCCGCGTGCGGTCATTGATGTTCAGGCCGTTGTGGTGCACGAAGGTGGCGGGGCTGTATAAAAGGTACGGCATGAAGAAGCAAATGACTGACTGATAAAAGCCATCAAGCATATAGAGCCTACTGCTGTTAGTGTTCGCGACTCGCGGAATGAAAGGACGATGTCATACCAGAACTTGAGTTGTGACCATTCCTTCTGCTCGATTCCTCTCATGTATAACTGGGGGACGGCTAGCGAAACTTTATCATCAACATCCTGGTCAAAAATACCCATCAAAATGACAGGCAACGACGTAAATGCGACATTGACCAGAACAATGTAGGTATAGTCGAAAAGGTAGGACCCGTCGAAATCATTGTAGAATGAGTACCAGAAAAGGGCAATCGTCCAAACCAAATTCTGTGAATCGATCAGCTAACTGCTAAGAGGCTAGCAGGGAGAGAAGGTGGTACCTTATAGAAGAAATTCGCAGTCGTTTCCGCCATACGTCGGTATGAATACCTTCCGTGGACCAAAACAAGTCGCTGCAAAAATCGGAATTGACCAATAGCATAGTCAGAGGACATGGCTGCTTGGCTGCCTTCTTCACCAAGGATACCAACACCAACATCAGCCTCTTGAATCATAGCAACATCATTGGCACCATCACCAATCGAAAGAGCCATGATATTGAGACCATTTTTCACCATTCGCACGACGGCCGCCTTCTGTGCAGGACTGACACGACAGCATAGAACAGATTTACACTGTTTGCATAGAAGAAGAAATCTCTGCTTCAAATCATCGCCAAGCATCAACTTGAGCGTTTCGCCATCAATAACAACAGCATGCGTTGCCGCTGGCGGCGTATGATCTTGACGAGCGGCAGCGAGTTCTTCATCCGATCCAGTCAGTCCAAATCGCTGCAGCTGGTTGTCGAGTTCCTGTGATGCGCTCTGTGGCTGATCCCCGGGAATATTGAACACGATCAGCTCCATGTCATTATTGAGAAGGTTGCATGAGTAACCGATGTTGATGGCTGTCTCGACCTTGTCGCCAGTGAGAACCCATAGTTTGATGCCTGCATCTGCTAGCAAAGAGATAGTGTCCGGAACACCATCTTGCAGTCTGTCCTCAATTGCTGTACCACCTATAAGCATAAGGTCCTGCTCTATATCACTGGCTACTTGCTCAAGCTTCTCTTCGCGATCTGTAAGCGCAGCCGCCGCCAGATCATGTTGCTTGCTCCATTCCTGATATTCCTCTTCGCTGAGCTCTCGGTCTGCAACACACAGAGTCCGCAGACCCTCGCTAGCGAACATCTCCAAGTGCTCGGCCGTCTTCTTGCGAAGCTCCTGCTGCTTGCCTGGGGCCAGGCGCGAATAGATGATACTGTCTGCACCCTTGCAGAAGAGTCGAATACTGCCATCAGGCATGCGGAGGATTGCACTCATCCTCTTTCTTGTTGAATTGAATTCTAGGGTATTGAGGACAGTGTATGTCCTCTCCTCGCCCAAAACATTCACAATAAGATCATCGTTTGATCGGCCAAGGAGGGTAAAACCGCAATCCTTAGCTGTACTGACTAGAGCAGCCTCGTCTGGCGATTGTGCTTGAAACTCGATTTGCGGAGGATCGCCGGGGGTATGCTCAGTGATAACAGTATGACATACCGCAAGCGCTACCATGAAATCCTCCGTTGCCTTCCGTTGTTTCTCGCCAGCCTGGCCGCCCAAATCCGCAATGTAATTCGGTGCTATGAAGGTCAAGTCTTCTTCGCGCAAATAGGGATTGTCATACAATTTGCGAAGGAGGTCAACCATCTTGACTGTATCGGCGGCAAGCTTTTCGCGCGCTCGAGCGGCTTCGGCATCGGCGTCGCCTCCTTCTCGTCGAACAATGCCAATCTGGGCTTCTGTAAACGCTTCACCATATGCAACTCCATTGACGGTACACTTTTTGAAATCCATGACGTTCTGGGTGAGCGTGCCGGTTTTGTCCGAAAAGATGTATTCAATCTGACCGACGTCATCTGAAATATTCCAGGACTTTGGGATACATGACATCCCCAGCTTGTCGTAATACATAAACACATCACTGTGTATAAACACGGCTTGTAGCGTGCGGACAATCTCAAGGGAGATATAGAGCGAAATAGGGACCAGGTTTTGGAATAAGATGACTGCAACCCAGAAGGTGATGAGGCCGGTCACTGCCGGTGTACTTCCGTAAGATCCAAAATCAAAGAAGTCAAGGGAGGCATCGGGTGTACCCCAGGCAACTCCGTTGCCGATACCGCAGATAAGACACATGACGAATAGGATGATGAAGTTAATAATGACGTTCCAATTCAGATCCTTGGCAAGCCGAGGCTTTTTTGAGGGAGTTACTCCCGAGTTCAACATCACCTTTGTCTCCTCTCCGGTGAAGAGAACAACACCAAGGGCCCATTCCGTGTTGCGAAGAGAACACCCACGGAGGAGCATATTGTTGATTGTTATCGGTTCAACCATCTCCCTTCGAGGGGCGTCTGAATAGCCTGGGTCACGCTGTTCCCAGCGTAAAGCACCATTGTAGGCATACAAATTGGGATGCGGAGCCTCACTATCAATCACGAATTCGGACTTTTCGCAGTCTCTAGCATGTCGGACTTGACGGCCACAGTTGAGAGCTTGCCGAACTTTCAGATTGGTTTCGCCATCCAGACTCTTTGTTTCCACGTAGCACGCGCCATCTGGGTCGGAAGTCGAGAGCAATATAATATCGGCTGGAACCTGATCTCCATTGTACAATCGAACAAAATCTCCAACTTGAATGTTCTTCCAAAAGTCGCGTTTGAACCTAGCGTTTCCCAGTGTTTGTTTTGACGTATCCACCACACTGCCGGTTTTCTGGGGATGAGTGGCAGAAGGAGCGGCCTGGCTCTCCCGAGCCATTTTGTCTGGGTGCAAATACTGATCGTGGTCGGCAGTTGGAAGTGGCCAGTTTGGGCGTGCTTCGGGCGCTGGTGATGAAACAGGAGTCATCTGGATAGCATCATCCTCATCATGTTCGGAGGACATTGAAGCCCGCGGTGACACAGTCGTCATGAAGGTTAGGCGTCGATTATCTTGAGCCGGTCGCTGAACCTTTTTGTTCTGCTGGAAAAGGCCCTTGATCGCTCTGTATGTTGTAACCGTCGCCCTTGTGCACGCTTTCTTGAACCGACGCCATAGCGAGACATGATCCTCAGTCGAATTCACGTTGCTCCAATCTATTAAGCGATAAACGGGCGAATTGTTAAGTTCATTGTCCAGGACTGTACGCCGGAAGTCTTCGATGGCATCTTTGATGGAGGTAAGCACGACGATGACGACTAAAGGCACGGTATTCAGGGCGGGGTCAGAGACGCCGAAGATCGAGAAAAACTAGAGCATGTGATGAGTTCTTCCGGTACTCTATATCATGGCTCGAGGAAAGGGGCATACACTCAGGATGATGATGAAGAGGAAATAGATATTCGCGATGTTCTGGAACTGAAACCAAATGTTTTTGGGGATGAAAGAGAGAGCCGTATATTTTGCAGTTCGAATCTTGTTTCTGGGGTACGCTGCCTTGGGGCGGCCATCCTCGTCTCGTTCGCTTTCGGGGATCGGGATGTTGAAGTAGATGCGTCTGGTGCCAGACCCCGTAGGGCTTTCCGTACTTGATTGTTGTGAAGTGGGTGATTTCAATGATGTAGGAGACGTAGCTGCAGGTAGCTTCGGTATCTCCTCTTTCCCGTCCAATTTATTTTTATGTACGCGATCCATAATGGAGACACGCTTCCGGTTGCCGCCTGGGCCGGCTCTCCGTTGAGTTGCCCATCGTTGACGCTTTGTCGGCTTCGAGACGTTGCTGTTGACCTCCCGAATGTCGTTGCCACTTTCGATGAACTCAGCGCCCAAGTCGATTGAAGCCATTTAGGCTATTGTCGGCCCTGACGAGGGCATAAAATAGGCAAAGGTGCTGTCCAAGCCAGTGAAAGGAGATCATCCGCAGCGACGAGCTGGACCCCGGCAGCGCAGCCAGCTCGCGAATTGACTCGGTTATTCTCGTCGGAGGTTCGGATCGAATGCGGTGGGAATCGAGGATCGTATATACAGTTTCCCTCTTCGCGATTAGATGAGCGTGCGATTTCTGGTGGTAAGGCGCTTGAGCAGGTCCAGATGGAACGAGAAGGAATGGAGTGTCAATAACACAAGGGACGCCAAACGCAACGGCAGTCAGGAAGGCGAAACGAGCGGAGGGGGAAAAGATCGAGGTTTACTGAGGATTGAGCATCCGTATGCCATTAACGAAAGAATGTCCAAGGCAAAGACGACCGAGAAGAAGGAAAATCAGAAAACTCATGCAAAAAAGGAACCGGTCCTTCAGGCAAGAGTAAGAAAGAGGCTTAAGGACAGCGTCAGTTTCTTGGAGAGCCGGCCGACAATCCCTCCTGGAGAGCCGGGGGAGGCGACAGCCGTGTATTACGGGCACATTACGGAACCTGCCATAAGGTACGGTTCCAGGGTTTGTCAGCTTGCTCTGTATGGTAAGCATGCATCCCCGAACTTTGTAAATTTCCCAGATTAACCGGCAGGTCGGGCCAGCTCCAATCAGATGGAGTTCTCATTCATGTTTCATCTACATGGATGCAGCCCGTACTACCCGGGCCCCGTCAGGTACCTGCCTCAAGTTCCCCCTGCGATGCCGATGGAGTATACATCGCGCACCACTATGGGGCAACCCCTCCGCCGCTCTGGTCCTGTTATGAATTATGGGCGCTTAGAAAACCAAGGTAATTTTCATCTGCATGGAATTCGGCGGTTTCTACGGAGTAGTAACCGAGTGCACTGCGAGGTGGAATCTCGGACCGGATTTACCAGCCTCGCCCTAGACCGCGCATGGTACATTATAGCCCGCTGATCAGAATGGAGCCCTTTTGATGTTTGACTCCGTAGGTATCCCAAACAGACCCATCTGGAACGGAGTTATCGGCCCCCCGTTAAGTTGTGCGAACGATGCCTATATTTATACTACCTAGACTCTCTGGCTCCGGGTTACCTACCCTGCTTTCATCTCGAAGAGTTCTTCGCTTGTGCGCCAATCGGATGCCATGGCAAATGGTGGCATACCCAGTTACACTCTGGCATGTCATGAAGCTGATCTCCCGCAATGCCAGCAATGATGTTCCCCCCCTCGCCTAAAGGAGGGATTGGACCGCTGAGGTGCAGCATCATGCATGAGTGGTCAAGACATCGGCGCGTATATCAAAGCCTGACCATTCAACGCCTCGCCATGGAACGGAAGCTGTCGCACTGGTAGGCTTCTCTTTCTCCCATACCTTTGGGGGCGCTTGGAAGTCTTGGACGGAGGGTCGGGACACGGAGCCTGAAACAGACTAACAGCCGTCCGGGACGGCACATGCTGATGCCATCCGTGGATAGGTCCACCTTACGGAGCGCGGAGATTCGGAGGTACCGCAGAAATCTGTGCTAACTGCATGTATATTAAGCCAACGGTGCTTCTAGTCTTTGCATTGTAGAATGCACATGGACTGTGCATGCTCTAGCACCAGAGGCCCGGATATAAAAGCATCCGCCTCCAGACTCTCATGATCAGTTCTCTTTTTCAAGCATGGATGGATTGTTACCTGGCATTTGCCTTCCCCCTGTATTCCGTCGCTCTCTCTTCATATCCTCCTTTTTCCAGTCTTGGCTGCTGATGTTAGTGGGGAGGCCAGATTTCCTGATGCAGTTTGGCGTGGTCCCATACCTATTGCGCGTAGTCTTTGCCAACCATTTCTCTTTACGGAGGCTAGCAGAAGATCACCTGAAACTGCCTTTGTATGTGTTTCATTCAATGAGCCCAGATCCCATCGCCCACGATCTATTCAGTATTCAACAATCAGAATTTTGTGGGATAGTTGATGATGAGTGGCGCGTATTACATGAAAACCTCTGTTCGATTTGTATTTCAAAAAAAAAGTATGGGCATCATTTAAATACTACCGATTCCGTACAAAATTTCCGATCACTGGATTTCCGCCCTGGACGGGATGAGTAGGCAGTTTTGTTACGTACCTCGAGCTCGGCTAATTTACCATGATTCGCTCACATTTATAATACGTCAGAACTTGCGAATTCGCATTACGGCCTCTAGCTGGCCTAGGTGGTATTCTCGCCCATGCCCTGAACACTGCCTACAAGGCCAAATGGAAAACGGTGTTCTTCGTTCCATGTCCCCCCAGGCTATTTCGCCCCTTTGCCATTTTCGTGGCTGACGGCTACTGAACAAGACCGCCATCAGCCCGCAGCAGCTGTATTATCATGGCGCAGCCAAGAGAAATGGAATCCTGCTAATTTGAAAGATAAAGAAGGGAGGAAGAAAAACAGCTAAGCCTTGCTACGTGCGCCGTACAGTGGGCAAAGGATTCCAGCCTTGGGGTGGTCGAAAAGAAGAGATATGACAGATTGGCGTCAGATGGTCAGATCAACCGTGAACCGGTGTGGGGACTACAAAGTACTTTAGAGATAGATCTGCACCGCTTTCCCACCCCTGGACCGCGCCCAAATACGATCGGGCGAAAAAAAAAATCTTTCTTTGATGTACAGACTATTGGCAAGTTGAACAGATAGACATCCAAGGTCAAGGAGTCAACAAAGCCTTGCGTGAAAATACTATTGGCGTATCTATTTGGCCCCAGTTGTCACGCATGCAGTGAAGATATCTAGCTTGGGGTCTAAATGGGCGGATGGAGAACATGAACGGGGGGGTCGAAATTTCAAGCGGGTAACCCTTGGAACCATACGCAGACCCAAAAAAAAAATCGCGGATACCAAGTATATTCGCCCATGATCCAAGATACGGCGACCCAGACAAAGCCAAGGATCGAATCTCTATCGGAATATTGGGCTATCTGCCCCTACATAACGGTTTTGGTGCATGGGGAAAGCTGACGCACCATCGGCGAATCGGTGCGGTACATCACAATCTGGAAAGGAGATCGTCCTACGGCACAGAAGTGAAAGCAGTGAGCAGTTGAGCCTGGCAAAATGGCCAGGCAGCCCGGGTGCGGGCGCCTACTAGTCCTGACTGCCCAGGTATTCAAATTCAATAGTTCGATACCAGTCACTTTCCCGGCGACTATTCTGGTAACTCAATAGTGAATAGATTCGGCGATTGCTGACTCAGTATCATGTGACATCGCGCATTGTTTCCACGCGCCCTACGTGTCTAGCAGAGGCTAATTGTGGAGATCTACCGAACAAAGCATGCGGGTCATACTCTGCAGCATATCATATCCTCCTCCATCAGAGCGCCCGGCATGAGAAGCATCACCAGTTTTTTCAAGCGGCCGGATTTCTCAATAGCTCACCGAGACGTCCAGTCTAAAGATCGAGGCGATGACCCCGCTCCAGCCTCCCCGCTCGCTGAGGTGCCGTCATCCCTCCATTCAAATGACCCCTCGTCGGAGGATCCGGGCTCTCAACTAAAGCTGTCACTATCTCAGTCGGTTAAAGATGATGACGGCAAGGTTGATCTTTCTCAAAGCTTCTTAAGCACTGGATCTGCAGCTAAAGATCCGTCTCCAGGAACAAGCTTCAACTCCTCGCAGCGTATTGTAAAGAAGGGGAAGGAGGTTATCATCAGCTCAGATGGCGAGGATACAGATTCGATAAGCTCGCTTGAGTCTCCGGATGATATTCTCATGAACATTGCTAAACCGGTCGGCTCTGTTGGTAGCAGTGAACCGGCTAAATCAGGAATGTCCTTACGGGACCGCAGTGTGAAAGATGCGAAATCCGACAAGCGGTTTGGCTTTCCAGTATCGGCCCCCAAATACAAGAATACGCTAGATTCACTTGTTGTCCAGGCGGTCGATGATAATGAAACCGAAGCTGGCATCGCAAAGCTGAGAGCTGCCTTTGAGAAAGAAGATCTGCGAAAGAACGAGAAGCAGAATGCTATGGTACATGGCTCAAGCTTACCAAGCACACGACTCAATGAGGGCGTTCTAGCTTCAGCTTTGGGTGACCAAGATGACGAACTGGGGCTGCGGCGTCTACTCGATGCTGTCCGGAGAACGGAAGCCCTTGACCTGGAGAAATCTTGGCAGTTCTTTGTCTACGAAAGCGAGTTGCCTCCCGCACTCGAGTTTCCCAGGGATTGCATTAAGCCAGAGAGTTATATGCATGGACTACGAGGTCAGTATTCGTAATCCACGCCAAGCCACCTGGATACTGATATGCCCATAGAGAGACATTCGAGGGAGCGCGCGTTTCATTCGGGCATTGTCGATTTCGCTCTATCGCGGTCATTCTTGCCGGATATCCTGATTTCATGGATTTTCCAAGCTGGTTTGTTTCAACCCCCACGATAATGGGTTCGCTGCTCACTTTCTCATAGTACCTTCGGAGCCGCAGGACAGCATCAGGCAAGCTTATTGCAGAGCTTTCAAAGTTAGTTATCTTGATGTGCGGATAGGAAATCTGACTCACTTGGCTGATTGTCTCGTAGCATGCAAATGCGGAGCGTATCAAGACTCTCATCAGGCCGGACGACATCAATCGGGTTTTCGAACAGTTAGGAGCCACTCCCGACGCATTGGCAGTTTCCGAAACTATATTCCCGGATGCACACGTTACCAGTATGTAAATCTGTGGATCGTTAACACGGGTCAATGATTGACGATAATATGCAGCATATAATGTGAAAACTGACTCCCCGCGTGAAGGGGCGTTGTTGTCTGTTTTTGACTTGCTTTGTGGGGCAGCAGAACTGTAAATACTCCAATGTCTTATTCTATGTATAAGTGCTAATACCCGTTATAGATTCGCAGACGATGCTCGAGAACGCGCATTGAATCTTCTATTCCGACTGACACTCGATGTATCCTTAACAAGCAATTCTCTGATCTGCTCGGAGCTTGAAAGAACCATAGTCACCATGCTGGAGAGCGCCCCTGAGGATACGGCAGATGATCTGGTATGATCCAAACCCCCTTTCATCTTCATTCCTCACCAACCTCGCTAGGTACTACGTGTTGGCACTTCTGCATTCGACACAATCAAAGACGCAACGTTGCAAAGCCGTCTTCTTAGGCATATAATTCCAGCTTCAGACTGGCTTGCAACCTTACGGTGTCGCCTCGCCGTGTCTTTCCTAACGAGCAGTCCCTTGCCGCTCAGTGAGCCACCAGGGAAAGTTCTCAACGTAGAGCGAGTAACCAGCATCCTCAATCAACGGCGGTTCGATGTGAAGCGATATAAAAGCAAAGGACAAAACGACTATGATTACGGAGAACTGGGAGCTGTTACCGTCCTTCTTAACATTGCCATTGACGCTGGACGATGTGAGGCGGAGTTTCCTGACAAAGACACGGAGCGAGAATTCAACGCTGCAGTTGATACTCTTGCTGATCGGCTAAAAATCATCTTTACTTCCATTGAGGATTCAGGTGCATCTCACTTGAAACGGACACTAGCAAAGGAAGCCATCGAGGCTCTACACTATCGAGTTATATATTCCGTCAGATCCAAGCCGCGCCCCAAGAAGTCGCTCTTCGGGGTCCCTGAGCCACGGAGAGAGAATAAGAAGGTCTGGGCTTCATTCACGGCCCTGAAGAAGGACGATGATGGGTTACCTATTCGGGCACATGAGAATGAGTCTTGAGGTGTTAGCCACCTCTACCGTTCCCGAGACTTGTGAGTCTCACTAAAATGGTCAAGCAGTGAGGTTTACACTAGATCTACAAAGGATGGTTTTATATTATTTTACTGGTGCAAGGTCGGAGTCAATGGATGGGTGATATGGGGCGTTGGCTTGAATTTAGACGTGGTTATATCTGCGGTGTCCTTGTTTGGTTTATTCTTGCTATATTCGTGATACCTTGCTGGTGAGGAGTCCGGATACTATCATTATCATCTTATAGACCCTTGTTGAGAAAGTGTTGAGAGAGCTAATTGAATGGGTTTGACTTGCTGGGTTTCATCTACGCCTATTGAAACGATTACAAGAAGATTTGGAATTTAATTATATATTCATACAGGTTCCTTGTCTTGCTCCCTACTGATGGTCAAAGAAAAGATAGAGATTGAGGTTTCATGTGAACTCTGATGGACTCCCGATAAACGAATTGAAGGACTTTATACAAGGCTATGGTGCTCTCCTAGAAAAGAACCGGGGTACATAGATACAATGGCTGCAAGAACGACGAAACAGGTTCAGGTATTGTAGATTCGCTTAGCAAGAGACGCGCATATATGGCCTAGTCATAGAATCTCCGGTTGGCGTTCTTGCCGAACAGCGTCTCCCTGACGGCGGGCAGGGCGTCGATTTCGAGCAGGCGCAGCCGCTCCTCGAACGTGTTGTTGATCTCGATCTTACCCTGGCCTCCGATAATGGCCACACCACCAGCACTGGATTCGAGGGTTAGACAACGATAATAGAGGTGAAATGGAATGGGTGTAACTCACGATCCCTCGGGCAACGGGTCCTCCTCGTCCAGCTCCACGGACACCTCCTTGCCAACGGTCTCCTTGAACTCCTTCTCGGCCTCCTCGATGGCCTTCTTCACGGCATCGGTATCCTGCTTCCTTGCCCTAATAGACACCTTCTCCTCGTTGAGGGCGTACAGGCCCTCGAGGACCAAGTTCTTCAGCACGGTCTCATACTTCTCAGCATCCTTAGCAGCGATACCGGAGATCTGGTCACGAGCCTGCTGGAACAGATCGTCGAGGAGATCCTGGCGCGCAGAGAGGACGCGGAGCCGGGTGCGGTTGGCAAGGGTGGAGCGAGTGATCTGCTGGGACATGGCAGCCTGCTTGAACTTCTTCTCATACTGAGTGTCAATGGAGGCGGTCTCCTGGCGGACGAGCTTGGACTTCTCGATGGCGAATTCCTCGTCGGCCTTGAGCTGGATTTCACGGGCCTTCTCCAGCGCTTCCTGCCGGATGAAGGCCGTCATCTTGCGGAGCTCGCCCGCAACCTGGTTGTGTAGATGGTATCAGCTCGGGAGCGGACACGCATCATCCCTGGTCGGGAGGACGACATACCTGGTCATCGGAAAGAGCATGGCTTTGCGACATCGTGACGACGGTGGAATTCTATAGATCGAACTTGTAGAGGGGAGAGCGAAGGGGGGGGGGATGTGGGGGGACGAAGAGACAACGTCAGTTGAGCTTCCCGATGCGGAGGTGCCTGCTTTGGGGGGCGGTCAATCAACGTCAGTCGGTCGGTCGGTCGGGGGCGTTCAATAGTCACGAATCGCGACCGGGGGGAATACTTGAAGGGGGGGAAAGTTAGGGAGAGTCAGGACATGTACTCACCTGGACCGGAAGGAATGGTAGAGGGGGGAGGAAGTGGGGGGGATACAGGAGAGCAGCAATAATGAATGAGCCAGCAGCAACAACAGCAGCAGCAGAGCAGCAGGCGGAGGGAAACGTTGCACTTGGCGGATCTGCTGATCGATCTACTGGGACTTAGTCCGGCGACTCTACCACTTGGCGGCCGCCCAGGAGCTCGTCGCTTTCCCGCCCGCTCCCCTCTGCTTCTCCTCCCCACAGCCCTTTCGTCGGTTCGCTTCTTCCCCTTCACCTGGTTTCTACGTCGCTCTCGGACCATGGAGTCGGTCCTGCCAGCCCTACCGTATCCCGTCTAATGCGTGTCTGGTCTTTGTCCCCCGGCCCAGCGACCAATGCACGAGGATATCCGAGATGGGTAATCTTGGTGACCTATCGCCCCAGGGGAGTGTCGCGGTGAGTTCTTCCCCTCCCAGGCATCTCGGCTGATTCGCACTGGGTAACTGGACTGACTTGAGCGTGGCTCCAGGTTGGGGTGATTGTCGGGTTGATCTCGACCAGTCTCCAAGCTATCGGACTGACCCTCCAACGCAAGTCGCATATCCTCGAGGACGAGAAACACCCCTACGATTTACGCAGACCACCCTACAAACGCCGGAGATGGCAGGTGCGCTAGCGCTTCTCCTTGTTCAATGTATCCGGACCGAGCCGACCATGCTGATTGTCTACAGTTGGGCATGCTGATGTTCGTGGTTGCGAACATCGTCGGCAGTACCATCCAGATAACTACCCTCCCGCTCCCGGTGCTTTCAACCCTGCAAGCTGTCCGTGCCTCCCCCGAGCTAGATAGTATATCCCCGGCACCGCTAATCTCCTCTCGAATAGTCCGGCCTCGTTTTTAATACCATATTTGCCACTCTGATCCTGGGTGAAGCCTTCACCAGATACTCTCTCATCGGTACTGTCTTGGTCTGTATCGGCGCGTTATTGATAGCAGTCTTCGGCGCCGTGGGGGAGCCAGCGCACAGCCTCGATCAACTTCTAGAACTGCTCCAGCGTCGAAATTTTGTCCTTTGGATGGCAGGGACGGCCGTACTGGTGCTGGTCATCTATCTCGGGTCCAGGCTGCTCAAGTTCCTGGTCTCACCATCCCGCTTCAAGTATTCCAGCTCACGCGGTTCATATAAGCCGCATCTGCAATTGTCCCATGGACGTGTTCGACTTATCCGGGGCTTATGCTATGGCATGATCAGCGGAATCCTATCAGCCCATTGTCTCCTTCTGGCCAAATCAGCTGTGGAGCTCCTCGTTCGGACGGTCGTGGATCGCGTCAATCAATTCAACCGATGGCAGTCCTGGGTCATCCTTCTCGCAATGATCGGGCTTGCTCTCACCCAGCTATTCTATCTGCATCGGGGTCTGAAGTTGTGCAGCACCAGTGTCCTATACCCGTTTGTCTTCTGCATCTACAATATTATCGCCATCATAGATGGCTTAATATACTTCCAACAGATGTCCCAGCTGGCAGGCTTCCATGCTGGGTTGATATCACTCGGAACGATTGTCCTACTGAGTGGAGTCCTCTGCCTGTCTTGGAGGCTAGAGGTTGTCGATAGCCATGCGGCTGTGACTGTCGGCGGGCCCTCCCAAACTGGACTGGGTCCTGGAATGGCAGTCGTCGAGGAGCATCCGACCTCCCCGATTGATCTGGGATTGGACAGCCAGGAAGATCTGGAGCGTGAGCCCCTGTTGCGCAGTGCTCCTCCGCGGGGGAGCCCTCACAAGAGAGCACCTAGTCTGCCTCTACTACAGCCCGATTCCACCACAGACCTAGATTCAGCTTCTATCTGGGCTGAGCTCGATGACTCGGATTATGAATATGCAGCAGCCACCTTGCATTCCCCACGGCGGACTCGCACGTTTGGAGACCCGCTCTCAGCCCAGTCAAGAAGCAGGAGCGGTGGTACCACCTTGAGGGACAGTCTCCTGCGTGGGCCGCGTCGTTCCAGCACCATCCCAGTCAATCAAAACACCTGGAATTCGCGAAAAGCCCCCTACGCCGTACCCCCCGAGCGTCGCAAACAACGGAGAACATCGGCTCCTGCTCCCAAAAACCGCAGTCTCCTTCTCAAACGATCGAGCACAACTGGGTACGGCACCCAGGACGATCGCTCCGATGGTCTAGTCTCAGGAAATCGTCGTCGCGAATCCTTCACCGACCCAGATGCATCCGACGGGTACTCAAATCTCCTCGCAGGTCCGAGGAGCACCCTCCGCGGAGCCTGGCGAAGCAGTCTCCGATACCTCGCCCAATGGACCGGCAGCCGAGGAAGACGCACAAGCTCATCCAACCCAGTTCCCGACCTTGAAGCCAGCCCCGACAGACACCCAGAATGAAAGAATTTATTCCTACACCACCACATCACCATACATACCTAGGCCCAGCCATACCCACTAGACCTACCCACCCAACACCCTGGATCACACCAATGATAACCCCCTTCCTTTCAACCATGTACTATAAATTCATACTACCTATTTATCTATACACACATACATCGACCCATCTACTTGACAGTATACACCACACCTACTGTCCCCTTTTTTCCTTTTTATATCCTACCCACGACCTGGAATCCGGAATCATAAACCGACTAGAACATACAGGCCCTTCGCTTTTTTTTTCCTCTCTTTCCCTTTCTTTCCTTTTTCATGATCCTACTTGCATATTTCTGCACCTATAGGATTGGATCGTCCTGTCACGGGACAGATAGACTGCCAGGTCACGAGCTCTGGATACTTGAGCTGGCACGTACTTTCATTCCACCTCGTCTTCAATTCCTGTCTTTCCTTCAGATATCTTTGGGCCAGTATATTGGATTCTTGGCCATAGACGGGAGTGCATCTTTCTTTTCTTGGGTCAATTACCTGGGTAGACGTGTAGAGTATGGGTACAGTCTATTTCGGGCTCACTTCTCACTGGGCGATGGGCAATCCCTGATCTACTGTACATTACCGGGATTTTGGAATGACGGAATGGGGTAGCAGAGGGACGAGTAATAGTTCCGATTTTCTCCATACCATACATGACATACTTCTTACCCGATGAAGGTTATCCATCCAATATCATATCAGTTACTCAATCAAATGACCCCATGGACGTCCAATCGTACCCCGCCCTCCTTCTGCTTCCGGAGCTGCCATTTCAACTTGCCCGCAAGCCAGAATCATTGTCGAAGGGGTGGGCAACTGGTCCGAGGGCAAGAGAGGGGAACGGACCTGGCGCAAGGGGGAAAATCACATGGGCAAATCAAGGAGATCAATTAGTCAACGCATGACGGGAAAGGCAATTTATGAAAGGACAAACAGATAACCACTTCGCCAGTAAGAATAGAGCAGCAAGAAAGAGGAAGGTAAAAGCACCAGAAACACCGCCACTTCCACCGTCGTCTAGGAAAGGATTAGGAGATGAGGAACGGGAGAGAAAAGCAATTAATAGCCTGGGAACCCAGATCAGAGTGTCTTGCATCCGTCGTGATTCAGTCGTCCAGCCCGGCCTTCGTTTTTACATTTTTTCTTCTTTTTTTTCCCCTTTTTTTCGATTGGCTCTTTTTTGGCTTTTCTGGTGAGGCTCTTCCGTGAAACAGGACAAATAGCACGAGGATTCTTGCGAACACCGAGACCAGCGACTCAGGTATCTGTAAACTGCAACCCCACTGGATCGGGATATACACAGATTACAATAAGACCATCTTTCTGTTCTTCGTTCTGAGTGGCGCGGTGGTATACGATGCAGACCGTTTTTAATAGTATCAATTATGTGTGGTAACAAATCGTTGGGTATCAAAGGAAGGCCGTAGAGGAGGGAAGCTGCACGCGCTGAAGTTGACAAGGATGCGAACAACTGTCTGGGCCCCTCAGGTTCTTGAGAACGCGGCATGAAGACACATAACCACTGCTTACGCAGTGGGCTGGTGCTGAGGCGGCATCCGGTTGCCCACGGGCATGCCGGGATACTGGCCTCCAGCCTGCTGTTGCTGCTGGAGGTTCTGGTAGTATGCCATCTGCTGTTGTTGCTCGTTGGTCATGTAGCCGGGGTGCATACCCGCGGGACGGGGGATATTCGACTGTTGAGGGTTGACGTTGCTGTGGCTCACGTCCTCGGGCGTCTCCGCAGGCACCTCGGGCGCATCGACGCCATTCTCGTTGGTAGTAGGGTCCGGAGCATTAAGGCAGGCCTGGAAGGGAGAAGAATTGAGTCAGTCGGGCGGTGGGCTCGAAAGACACGGGACCAGAGCATCACTCACCTGGATGAGGTTCTTGCCTTCCGCCTTAGTCACCAGCGGTTGAAGCTTGGGAGTAGTGAAAGTATAGACGAGACCGGTCTCGGACACGACCAGAAGGAGCACTTGGGTACCCGTGAGGACGGAAAGCTCGTAGGCCTGTTTTGCGACCGCATTGAGGCGTCAGCATTGATCTGGCGGTAGTGAATCCACGCAGGGATGGTGGGCACGATGATCAAAAGGGAAGACAGAGACAGAACACGACGGGGTGAGAGCCAGCGACGGGATTGGAGGCGAAGGCGAAGGGAGAATGAGGCTGAGACGCGACAGCACGCACCTTCTTCATGATACCCGCCTTCCGCTTGGAGAAGGTGATGTGGCGACGCGACTTATCCTGGATGAACTTGATCTCAATCTTTCTGCGCTCGCGACCGGGCTTATCGTCGTCGTCGTCGTCGTCGTCGGCGCTCATGCGAGAGCGTTTGGTGCCGCGGTTGTCAGCGGCGCCGTTACCGGCGGCCTGCTGCAGGTCGTCCTGGGTGGGAGAAGGGTTCTCCTCACCGACGGCAGTGATGTCGGCCATGATGAAACAAGGGCAGCTGGGGAGGAGGGGAGGGAGAGAAATGGAGGACAGACAAAGTCAAGGTGAAGAAAGGAAAGATTCTGGGGGACGTGAAGACGAATGCCCAAAGAGGAATGATGCTTTTGAGGGGGAGGGAGAATGACCAAATCGAGTAACGCGTTTGCTTCGCAGGGTTTGGGTTCAGGACGAGAAGGAAAGAGAAACGGCGAGGAGGAGTTCGAAGAAGGCAAAGTGCCGGTGCAGACAGGCAGGCGGTCTGTCACGTGGTCATAACCGTACCGTACGCCTTTCCCCCCCCCAATGCCCCGTGGTATTTGCCCGCCCGCCTGCCCGCCTGCCTCCCTGGTCCCCGGCATGCTCTCCGTTGCCGCGGTCCTCTCTCCCCTCTTCCTTTGCTCAGGCAGGAGTCTGGTGCTGAGAGGTCTCTTTAGTTCTTTCATTTCCTCACTACTACTACGAACCCCATCGGTTTCATCTCCCTCGGCCCCCATCACCACCTCAAACCTCCCCCTTCAAACCACCAGTCCCCAATCTTTCGGTCACAATACAGGCTTTGTCCAGACCCGACGGTGGGGAAGAGTCGGTCTTGGCCCGAGCCACTATTGGCCTAGCCGCAGTGAGGCATTGGAGATTCGATACGGCGGCCAACTCACATTCCCCACCCATACCGCGTAATATTACCGAAACGCCCGCCCCTCAGGGTCACTTTCCTCCAGCGTGAACCACGGCGACGCTGAATCGAGCAATTGGGGAAAGCTTAGTTGACCCTCCACAGTCCACACAGAGCCATGGCCCATGATTCACGCAGACACTCTCAATGACCCTTCATCGCGAGCCAATGCACCGATTCGCCAGGGCTCATCGATCGATTATCTCTTGCGGCCCCGATCCCACCGGGAACATGGGTGTGGCGGCGAGCATTCCATCTCCATCCCGTGTGCCTGCCTGCCGTCGACTACTAAGAAAGACTAAGTACTACGGTAGTAACCCGGGCACTTGGCCCCCAAGCCAAACAGCCGGCAGTAAGTAACAACAACTTACAAGTACTGTGTAGTAGGGAGGGCCGTGGTACGTACCTCCAGACGCGCAGCCCCCCAGTCCTCGTCGTACCTTTCCGTACTGTGTACTTACTTCGTCCATCCCCCGTACTATTGATTGATTGATTGATTGACTGATTGATCGGTCATCCTAGACTATACCGACACCCTACGGACGGATGCATCCATGCAAACTCGGAGCCGAAGAAGGGACTTTTCCACCTAAATACTAACCGGTTTACACTCGATAGGGTTTCGGCACTTACTACCACTCTCTCAGTCCTCCATCACGGCGGTCCCAACCCTGGATACGATAACTATATATAGTAAGCAGGTGAGCCAGCAGCAACCCATCAGCAAGGACAAGCCCAATTATTTCCCTCAAAACCAATAGAGACCCGCCCGATAATGATAATAACTGCACCATCTGCATCAATGTATATCAATCAACCCTCTTCCCCTCCCACGAGGCTCTTCCCTCGTGCCGGCTGAGCAGGCCTCCTTCCTCTCCCCCTTGATAGTAGATACTAGGTCTGCTAAGGCCACCCTTGGCTCCCCAGCAAAGCTTCGACCAAACCCTCACCACATACAAACTAACCATCCATAGTAATATCTAGAACCTTAACCCACTACCAGATGCTAACCTTACGGTCCATGAACCAATCCAGAAACTACTACCTAATCCATCGTCAAACCCAGCCGCAGGGACACCTTTTCCCTCACGTAACAAACACACCTGGCCAAATAATGCCTGCATGGACAGTTAATTAGTCAGACCACCCATCCCAACACCTTGGGATCGAAACAAAACCAATCAACAAACCCAAGCCTGCACAACCAGCGTGAGCCCACCCCCTCCTCAAAAAACCGGTTCCTTACCACCCGCAGTCTGACGCGCCCAGAAACCTAAGTTTCTTCACCTCATCATCACTCATCTCATCACACATGAACATCCCTCCCCAGGGGCGATGATAGGCCTGTTCACCAAACCTAATCAGACCTTTTAGGCGGTCTAGATGTGACTATGTAACCCCTCAGCCCTGCAGGATCTACTATTGACTTTGTAGCGGACATACATGCACACTAGGTATATCTAGTAGTAGTAGAGGGATACTCTATGTGTTACACACAACACCACCCACACCACAATAAACCAAGTTGGTGTGGTGTGCACATACCACCCATTAATTATATCATTATTGGACATTTATTTCGTTAACACCCAAGCCAGTCTAGTAATATTTTGTTGTAACTATGACTATGTAAGCGGATATATTATATCATTCTCAACCTCCTCCTCGTCACCATTATAGACATACATATCATTCTACTATTACCTACGGAGTACCTTACTCTAAACCCCACCATTATCATCATCCCCCCTTTTCCTCACTAATATCATCCAAGACTCCCCCCCCAACCTCCCATCCCCAAATCCCATCATCTGCCTCCGACAGTCAGTCAGCCAGCCAACCAACCAACCATACCACCCCAGGAACCTTCTTCCCGGTGTATAAGCAAGCAAGCAAGCAGCCAGAAAAGACCCGACAGCGGGTGTGTATGTGTGTGAATAATAATCCGGACCAAGGCACTCACTGGCAGGAGACACGCACCTAGGGATTAATTAATTAACAAGAAAGACATGATTTATCTTCCGCCTACCTATCCTATCTGCCTGTCTACCTGTCTACCTATAGTATCGTGCTATAGTAATAATAATGCGTGCCTATGTACCCCATACATATTATCGTCAGTACAGAGTACTATGGAAAGTATATATACTAATAAGTAAGAGATTGGATGGCCACACTCAATCAACCACAATAAATATAATGAGAATTAAGTTACCACTACCTGGGTATATCATATAAACAGATGTATTTGATATGCATGTAGTATATATACTAGTATATGTACTTTTGGTGAGTTGTTTCAAGAATTGAAACTACTATTAAAAGTATTCGAGGAGGGAAGGTAGGTAGGTAGGTACTTAGGCCTAACTAAGTACCTATTAGCAGTACTTAGCAAGGAACTGAAGTCTCAGACACGTTGGATCATGCAAATTACTACTGTTACTGTCTGTATCTAGGACAGACAGACAGGCTCGATGAATCGATTGCGACTTTATGTGAAACACGCATCAAACCGAATCACGCAATCAGGCCACCGCTCATTACGAACGCATTTCCAGTCGATCCAGTCGTACTATCTTGCAGCTAGTGTGGGTGTGTGTCTAATGCTACTATGTACCAAAGGGACCAGAATCTAAGACTTAACTCGTGATATTCTGCCATAACGACAAATGCGCTAATCTCCAAAAGCAAAGCAATCGACCGCGGCGCGGCCGACAAATTCTATTTTTACAAAATGATGCAAGAAGCAGCCTCGTCGCGAAGCAAGCCACCAGGAGAAGTGAAGGATAAGAAAATGTCGGATCGTGAGCGAGATGCCCCGGGTGAACCCCCCCGAGGCCGTAGCCAGGTCAATCAAGGGACTCAAACAAGGGATGCTCTTCGCTGAAAACCACCAGTTCCGATCTTTGACTGCGCCAATACAACGCCGGGCAAATGATCAATCAAAAAAACAGGGAGGCCGAAGGATTCGGGCACCGAAAATGATACAGTCACACTCCACCTTCATTTTCTGGATTTCCTTGTCGCCATTGATATTGGTGTTGTAGTGTAACAAGAAGAATAGAGCAAAAATCACGTAGAAAAATTGAAAAGGAAAGGGTAAAGGAATGGATTGAAGAATGTGCAAGAATCGAAAAAGCTTCACAGATCCCAAGGGCCAGCCTCAGTATCGGTCGTGTGGTCTCTCATGTGGTGGGTTAGTCGAGGACTTAGTGATGTTGTCTCCGGACACCATAGTCACGGATGCCGGCACCACCGCCACCCTTGGGGCCGAGCCAGACGATCTCGATAACGCTGTGGCCTTCATCTTCTTCGCGCACATACCACTGGTGCACATTGTCACCAACCACGTAGGCGTCCCGCAACAACCAACGATCCTTGGTGACACCCTCCTGATCACGGTTGCGGAGGGGTCCCAGGCGGGCCTCGTAACCGCGGGGATCTTCCTCCCAGGTCTTCTCCGCGTGGTCAAAGTTGATCGCATCGTCGGGCGTGTTCTCATCGTACGTATACTTGACAAGCGAGTATCCGTTGGTGAAGACCCAGAAAGTGCGGGTGGAGCGACCGGTAGCGTTGTTGACGATCTCCTCCTGGTCAAAGACCCAGCGGCGAAGAACCGAGCGGCGACCCGCGGCGGCGGCCACGGTGGTCATCTTCACGACATCCTTGGTGTACCAGCTGTTCCAGTGGTGCAGAGACTCAATCTTGCGGCCAGACTCGTAGACACCGTCAACCTCGCCCTTCATGTCCATCTGGTACAGAGAGGGCCAGAGGGTAAGAGGGGTGTCTCCGTATCTCTGGATGCACTGGCCGAGCTTCTGGTCACCAGGCTGCTCGCCCCACGACTGGCATTCATCGTAGTATTCATCCAAGACATCGAGAAGGGGCTTGGAAACAAAGACACCCGCACCTCCGAAAGCAATGTGACCGAAAGTATCAACCTGCCAGCTGGCCTCAGACAGAGCACCAATGTAGTGCTTCTTGCTCAAGTCGAAGAGCTTCAGTTCCTCGGCGATGGTCGACAGAGACAGGAAGAAAGTGTCATCATCAATGAAGCTGACCCACTGAGTCTGAGGGCGCTTGGTCTTGATGTGTTCAGAGAACGCCTGCACCAGGCCGAAGTAACGAGCCGTGAAGTCCAGAGGAGACTGGATCAAGGTCAAATCCAAGCCACGGTTGCGGAAGTAGGCCTCCTGCTTGGGGATGTCGTCGTCCGACTCCGGAACAAGCACGATGATACCAGCCTTGGTGTTTCCGTAGGAGTACAGTAGAGAAGGAAGCAAGCGGTCCAGACGGTCCGCAGTGGTAGCCAGACCGAACAAGAGCTTATCGGTCTCGTCTACATCGTGATCAGCAGCGACGTTGACGTCGATAATCGGGGGGCAGGGCAGGGAAGCTTCCTCGTTCTCCGGCGACACGATCATACCACGCTCCATGACCGTCATGGGAGGGAGCACCGGGACTTCGATATCCTCCAGCGAGTTGAATTCGGTCTTGGGGCTCACATGGTGAGGACGGAAGTAGGCACGAGTGTAGTTCTTGCGAGGAAGCCATTCGCTGAAAGGCAGAGGAGCCATGAGGCCAGGATCCACGTCGCATGCTTTGGACGGGGGAGGCGTTGGTTGCAGCTGGATCTGGGGGGAGGTTGATCCAGCGACGCGGTCGACCGGGTGCTTGAAGCGCAGGAGGGCAGCCTGGTCGAAGCGTTCGACGCACCAGAAGAAGAACCCAATGGAGAAGAGGGCGATCAGAGGGAAGACCGTTTTGACACGGAACATCGGCATCTTGACGGTAGTATTATGGTTATTCTTGTTCTTGAACATGTAAAGGGTTTGTCAGGTCGGTGACGAGATTATTAGATTTTGTGTGGTCGTCTCAAAAGCACGTCAACGGAAAAAGTTGTCGTCACCGGATCCGTTCTCGCAGACCGAAGCGAAAACCAAACGGAAAGATGGTATAAAGAGTGGAATTGGCAGATAGAAAAATGATCCTGATAAGGAAAATTCCTTCTATTGCCAGGTAGACTGTCAACGAGAGGCTGGCAGCGTCGAGACCTGCGACACGGTCACGGAAAGGGGTGGTGAGGCCCGGCGAGAAATTATTGGGCCAGAAACGTCGCAGGAACAGAGACCCCCCGAGGAAAAAAAAGGCCCACGATAAGGGGAGAAGCGAAAGCGCAACCGGACGGGGCGTCCAGGGCCTAGAGAGAAGTCAAGAGAGGGGAGGTGAAAGGACGAGGTGGTCGCTGATTGTCGAGGCGTGAGGATGAGGATGAGGAGGGAAAGGGGGAGAAGAAGAGAAGAAGGAGGAGGGGGAGAAGCGTTCGAGAAGTAGACAAGATGAGGGACGCAGACAGGAGGGAATGCCGAATACAGGACCACGGGTTGGGCTGGGGCCAAAGCTCTTCCCACTGGGTAATTTTAATCTGCAAATATTAAGCTCAACCCGTCTCTTGAGTGGGTGGGTTCACTGGGTTTCCGGTATAAGGCGACGGGGCGACGGAAGGGGGTTTCGTGCAGTGCAGAGAGGGTACTGTGTAGTGAATAATACTGGAAAAGTGCAGAGAGGAAAGTTGGCCGGATTGGGGGATGGGGGATTATGAATTGATGATTTTATTATTATCAGCGAGGAATTTACACCATGGTGATGCTTAGTGTTCTTATGCTCGGCCTGTTGACGCCTCCCGCCGGGTGCCAAGTTCCCTTCCTGCGTTACCTTTTTGGCTCGGATTTCCTATTATTATTTTTTTTTTCCTTCTCTGCCCTCAGTTCTACCTTTGCCTACCATATCCTATGCCTCTTCTTCTTCGCTCATGATTATTTCCTGCCTCCTCAACAGTGTGTACAAAAGTCCGCTGCCGTCCACCCACCTCTCGATGCCGATCCCTGACTGAAGGAAGAATGTCGATGGATGGATCTTCGCTGCTCCACTCGGCCGGTGGCGGGTATTTTTCACTTTGGCCTTTCGGACCCTGGCGAACTTGCGATACGGAAACGGCGGTTCTGCATTCCCCGACGCGTTGACAGTCGTCGTCTTCCTCCATCATGATGCTTCCAGCCGTCCACCGCCCATGTCTCATGAAATCATTCTGTGACAGTAGATCCTGAGAATGCCCGATACATCGAATCTGGATAGTTTACAGATCTCAAGAGTCAATGCATTTCCCCAGGCGCCCCCCTCCCCGTAGGAGGTACATGCGTAGGTGCGTATCTCCCGCCTCGATCTTTCCGATGCACCACATGTACCTCCAGAGGCCTACAGCAGCGTCAACTGATCAACCCTCCGGGGAAATCGTGAGAGTCTACAGAAATAGAACCCCGTCCGGAGTTCAATTTAGGCTTTCCCCCCCGGCTCATCTGCCTGCCATCCCCCATGTATTGAGGGGTTGGGGGTCGTATTTTTAGCAGATATGTTGCGAAGCTTGCGTTAACCCTCGAGCTCGAGTATACTTGGTGGTGGAATCCCAAACAGCCGATCACCGTTTCTTGTCTATTTCAAACCAAACAGCCGTGTTACAGGACGTCGTATGCTTTTCATTTCAACGTCGACGGTAAGGATGAGATGACAGCTGGTCTCTTGGTCGTTCGGGCGGACAATCCGGACCTCCCTCCATCCACCAGACATTCTCGGAATGTTCCAGTAGGTGGTCGGTCTCTCCACTGCTATTCTTATCACCGACGGAGTATAGCAGCGTGTAGGTAGTATTCCGTGCTGCCCGGTGGACAACCTCGACGCTGTCGCCGACCGCACTGCATCCACATCCATGCCATGCACCTGAGACATTCACAGCCATGTAATACTCTGGGGGGATCCAACCGAGTGGCCGGTGCAACTAAAAAGATGGAAACTTCGATCTGCGCGGTTGCCCGCCGGGCCAGCCAGTCAGCGAGGACCCTTTAGGGGCTCGCTGAGGCCGGTCGCCCCACGGGCCGCGTGTCCTTCCCACCCTCTCCTATTCTGCCATCCTGCAGTAGGTACCTATACTGTCAAGTCAACTGCTGTCCTCCTCAGGTGAAAGTGAAACTAGGGTCGTCATGGTCACAACGTGCGGGCCACTCAGCCTGGTTGTGGCAGGAGGGTCAACAGCCTAACAAAGTACATCGCACGCCATCCAGCACTACCCAGTACAATCGGAGGGCTGGCCTGGCTTAATCCCGACTAGGGTCGGCAGCGTTTACCTCGAGTCGAATTCATCTGTCGGATAGAAACTCTCAGATACGACCTGGTGGTTCCTGTTTTTCAGCTCCCTTTGTTGCCACGTTTTGGAACTAGCAGTAAAAAAAATCAAATCAAATCAAATAATACCATCCCAGTCTTTGGTCCCCAATTCCCATTTTTTTCTATGTATAGTAAGAAGTGCTGCCGCCACGCCTCCACGAGGCCGGAGAGTGGCAAAAGGTGGCCGTGCCGTTGAGCCTCATGAGTGGACATGAGCAAAGATGGGCTGACCAGATTGCCTCCAGACTTCGGGCCTGTACCTGGTGGCCCTGTGGTTGGAGTGGCTCCCCCGTCAGCTGGTCCAGCCACCCAACTCTCACTGGAAATTTTGCAAACCAAGATTCTACCTCCGACTCAGCAGCCCGTCCGGACGCGCGTACGCCGTCCCTGATACTTTCCTCCGCAGCTGGGCAGCCTGTCATTGATGGATTGTCATTCTGCGGCCGCGGAGGGGTCAGACTGCATGGAAGTGGGCGCATAATTCATGTTTGCGACATGGTCCGGGCCAATGGCACGAATCCTCCGGCAATCGTGGACTTGCCCTGCGCCATCGTGAAGACGTACACACTACTCCATACATCGTTGAATAGTACTTTGCACCATCCAAACGGTCTTCCGTCAGTCGAGTCCACCCACCACACGGGAGCAAAAGGGATCGACATGGTCGTCGTTTCGCAGTGACATGGCCAACTTCGCTAAAAGACATTGCCGGGCAATTAAGCTTGAACGCCAGCCTTGGCAAGCTGTCACCCTCACACGATTCGATGGACCCTGACACTCTGTCAACCCTTTCTTGCATGAGATGCATGATACATCTGTCCCGGCTGCATAGAGTTCAGCTTTCATCCAGGTCTCTCCTGGAGTCCAAGCTGGTGCAGTGCAATCAATTCGTCAGCTCGTCGTGAACCAGTCCGAATCGTAATGCATTGAAAAGGGCGGCGGTCTAAACTACAATGAAAAGCCCCTGATCTTCATCCAGTATCCTTGCCCAGAGCCGAGATGCCAAGGAACCAAAGATGGATGCCAATGCTTTTTAGGGAAAGATGTGCGCCCGTTCAGGTCGACCGTCTGCTTGCTTTTACCGCAACTGGACTCAGTGGACTGGATGGAGTCGAATGCCAGAGGAACAATGACATCAAAGGAGGGTCCGGTTCAGGGTCCAAGGTGCCTCTTTCCGAGGCCGGTTCCCGAGTGAGAGATACGGAGCGCGGCATGGAACAGTCCCTTGTTCTATGTACTAACGCTATACCATCCCGGTCCGACGGGGGGGTTGTTTTTCTTTTCAATCGAAAAAAACCTCCTTATTAAACAGGATTGGAATCGAGCCCGACAACAACTACACAGTACCCTATGGTACCCATTTAGTTGGTAATAGTTCCAAATTCGTAAGTGTAGTTCACCGCCTATCTACCCAACAGCCAACCTCGAATCTGATAGGCCAATGGCCGGGAACATGTAATCGCCACTATCGCCAACCTAATCAAACTCCGAAAGCTTGGAAGAATTTTATAACAAAAGACGTTTTCAAACACCAGCCAAGAGACCACTGCATGCATACTTGACTATATGAATCACATAGCTTATAGCCAGTCCAGAATACAGATGATGCCATATGCCACCATAATAGACATAAATTACCGCATTCCCTAATATATTAAACCCATCTACGTACGTACGTACGCAGCACCTCCACGCCCACCCAACACCACAATTTGCAATACCATACATACATACATACAAACATACATACCAAGTAATAATATCCCCTGAACCCATCCATCCAATTCGATCAATCTAGATAACTAACTAACTACGTAGGTACTATGTGAAAATCCAGTAAGGCGCGGCGGAAATTAAGCGATATTAAGTGAGCACAGATACCCGTGGACTATAGGATCTTAGTGGCCCGATAGAGCGTTTCAGGTGTATCAACGGGAGAAATGAATTGTGGGTATCCTTGCAGGTGGTGTTTGATCGAGGTTAATTAGGTATGTCTCAGTGTCATCAACGGGGTTTCCCTTGTATAAGCTTTTGAGACTGAAGGGAGGGGGAGGGGGGAGAAATATCTGAAACATTGTGATGTGATGTCTTGATTTATATCTACATATAGGTAGGTGTCGTTGTAGCATGTTGATTGGGGATCTACCTACTACTATTACTCCGTAGAAGGTAGTTAATTAATTATCTGTGTTGAATCAGATGATGCCCATCTATCTATCTATCTATCTATCCTATCCGAAGGATTCAAATGTAATCTTAAAAAAATATACGAACTCACTATTTAGTATTTACACGTCCCTGGAAGGATCACCACCCATGCATAGAAAAAGCATCATAATCCTGTGTGGCAAATTTACCCAATATATTAAAATGAATGATTAAATCACAATTTTATCTCTTCCTTGCTAACATCCAATCGTGGATTCGTGCGTCCTGTGGGATGATGTTTCTTTCATATCAGGAGATCGTGCATCCGCGATTTCCTTGTCTTCTCCTTTCCACTCGCTTGGTGGGATCTGGGAAGTTGCATCTGGTTGAAATTCGCGCATTGATTCCTTGGTCCCTGATGTCATGTATGCTGTAAGCATATCTCTAGCCCTTTGGGCTCTGTATAGGGTTAGGTAAGCGGTTGTCTGACCGGGGAGGAGGGGGGGAGGGTTGCATAGGTTTGTGTGGATTAGCGTGTCATTCTGTCTTTGTCTGTCTTAAGGGGGTATAGTGCCGAAGTATAGATTACTATTTAAGTATAGGTATAGAAGGAAATGTTTGTATATGGTAGGAGATAGTATCGAGATGCAATATTGTGTCTGTTTGGTTTAATGCCAGCTCTGCAAAGGATGAGAGACAGATGGCAGGCTGGTCGTCTGTTTCTTGCGCTGGTTTATTCAATTTTAAATTAAATAGTATTGTGGTTAACAGTTCGGAGCATTATCGCTAGCTTTTGCTTGAAACGGAATTCTTCTGGTGGTAGTATCAACGGCATAAGGTGAAATACTCTGTAGCACAAACCAGATTGTATATAGTAGATATTGTTAACCGGTATTTAGTCCTCTCTCAAAACACGCACTGGAATCAACCCCATTATAAATCCTCCCACTGCTTAGCCAGCTCCAGAATAATTTCACTCAATTCCTCCGTGGCCGACAACTGCGCACTATGACCGCTTTGAATATCCCTCGTGATCCACTTCTGCCCAGTGGCCTGCACCATGGCAGCCTGCGCCTCGTAGGGAACCGCCCGGTCATTGACAGTATGGATATAAGCAATGCGATCCCAGAAGGCCTCGGTATCCCAGCTCGCCTCGGGACAAGGACTCTGAAACGAAGTCAATCCCTGAGGGAGGGCGGTTTGGCAGGCGGCGTCAGCAAGGGCAGGGGAGACATCATAGAACAAGGGAGACTTGGGGTCGTCGCAACGGAGCACATTATCCTTTTCCTATATAGATATCATATGTCAATGGGTAGAGCAAGAGCAAGGGGGAAGGGAATACATACGTCAGCATACATGTGCGGCGGCAGATGTCCACCAAAGTTATCTATCACGCTCAAGCCATCACCCCCATGGGGGAGAATAGTTGCGATGAAGATCTGGCCCAATACAGCGGTGGTCTTGCCCTGAGTGGCGCGGTCAGCCTTTCCGAGACCGCGAGCTGCTGCGCTGGCGGGCATGCCGCTGTAGGAGTGGCTGATGAGGATGATATCGCGCCGGCCGACGTCGAGCATGGGGAGCAGCATCCGGGTGCGGACGTACTCGGCGTCATCCGATGCGGTCACGGGCTCTTGGGCGCCGATGCTGGGGAGCAGAGCGCTGAAAGCTCCGTAGCCTTTGGACTGGAGGAGATGAAGGAGATAGGCATAGTGAGCTGGGTTCTGAGATGCGCCAGGGACGAGGACAAAGACGGGCTTGTTGAAAGCCATTTCAAGGGTAAAAGATGGGAGGAATGGTTGAGATATGGAAGTAGAAGAGCCTGGGGAGTTTCATACTAGTGATAGAAGGGAAATGCTGGGGGTTAAATACTTGCTGGGGGTTCGAATCCCCTCGGACAAGACTGGGGTTGAGGCGCATCTTACCTATAGACCAACATGCTATCGGTATCTCCACATTGGGTCCGTTCGTATATTGTTGACAGCACGGATTGGGTACTTCGTAAGATCATAGTCGTGAATGGCACCCGGAGGCTGAATAGCCTCTCGCTTCGGAGCAATCTTACTGGCTCACTCGTCAGATTGGCTCAGACTAACTCGTGTGGGAATAGGTCGCCCTGGCAGTCAGCAAATAGCAATAGAGAACCCGAATCGAAGGACAGGCAGGACTGTTTAATAGGGATGATCCGAAATCCTATGTAGTAACTTTCATCATTTCTCGCATGTCCTTTCGATGTGCTGGGTCGGATTCTCTGGGCATTTAGCCAAGTAGCTAGCGCACAGTATGGACGGAGTAGAGGATTCCTAAACTGGCAGTCAACTCCAGCCTGATATGGAATATCTCATCCAAAAAGTGTAACATCGTTTCAAGCCACATGCATGAGCTACAGCTGGTGACACTGAGACACGGGACATGAGACGCGGGAAGAAGGTATGTAAGCTCCAGCTCTTCTGATGAGCTACTTAATCTGCGTTGCACGGAGCTCGGAGAGTTATGAAGAGTTTGTCGTACAAGGAATTGAAGCACAGCTGGTTTGTGTAAATAAAGCATGTATGGAGGCGAATATGGATGTTACTGTTACACTTGGGTGTTGCGCAGAAGGATGAGTGCTTGGCCATATGCTGGGACACAAGACGACAATCTGAAACGGATTGCTAAATGCAAAAGCGGAGATAGGAATGACATGACGCAGGCGCCGTCGTAATACATTATCATAGAGCATGTCTATCTAAATCGTGACTACAGAATATTTACATGCGGGTTGCTCTACAACCACGCATCATTCCTCATCATAAGCGTCCTCTCGATCCTCGAATTTCATAAACTCGTGGGCCGCGGCCTCGTCCCCCATGACCAGCTCCCAGGCATTCTTGACCGTGTCAATCAAGGAGTCGTCAAATGCAAGGTCAAGGCTAGCAGGTGGAAGGCATATGACGTTCTTCGATGGAAAAGTTATATCGGCGGCATGTGAGCCGTCTCGGCCTAGCTGCGTATAACGCAAGGACCAGAGAACCTTCACATTCGGATCGGCAGCTGACTGGAGAAGCTTTTCCATAGCAGTCTCAATCATCGACTGCCCCTCGGGTCCAGGGATGCTGACGCTACTATAGATGACGGCTGGCAAATAGTTAGCAATGTGTCGTCAGACAATGCAACTTGCAAAAAACAAAGATGGTAAAGCTCATGATCAGTTTGGAAAAGTTCTCGATCAACGTTGTATCAGGCAATGTAGATAAGTTTTTTAAAAAAAATCATCATATGAGCAAGGGGGATGAATGGCAAAAAAAAAAAAAAAAAAAGTCAGAACTTACATTGTCCAGTTGGACACTCGCCAGTCTCGCTAGAGTGAACTAAGGTGTACACCGGAGGCGAATCGTCTGCGTAACCAAGAGAGCTTCCCGGGAATACCACTATCGCACCAACAGGGACTGGTCCGCCCTCTGCTGCAACGGGGAAGAGACTTGCAAGCGAAGATGAAACGACCGAGATAGAACGGGCCACTTTGTCACACTCAGGAGAAGGGCGAGCTTCCGCGGGAAGATCCCAATTGGAACCAACCACGAACCGGGATTTAACCAGTTCATCGTTGGTCAATTGAATTTGTATGCGTCCCTCGTCACTGGGTTCTTGTTCGGTAGGATATTCGAGCGACTTGACCCCAGTGTTCAAGACATACACACCACCACCTACGGCAAGGGCACGGCATCCGACCTGAGAAATCTCAGAGCCACCGCCCCATTTCACCGAGAGAGCCCCAAAGCCGGGACCGAACACACCGATCGACGACAGATGTCTCTTGATACGCGGGACGGCGTATTGAGCAGACGTCTGCTGAGGAGGCGCCTGTGATAGGCAAAGTGAGAGCAGTGGGCCATGGAGCTCAGCGGGGACCTGAAACTTCGTAGCTAGATACCCGGGAAAGGGTGCCGCGAGGCCCTCCTCTTCCAAGGACAAGTTCACTTCTTCAGACAGATCTCCACTCTGTTGAGCTTGACCAAGATGACGAAGGAACCTCATCAGAGTTCGCTTCGACTTCATACTGATCACATCGTCCGCAAAAACATCCTCGCGACTGCCAGGGACACGGTAGAGACGACTACTATCATCGGCCTCAGGTTTGTATAACCACCAGCTTCCAACAGCCTGAAACTCCAATTGCCGGTAGACCTTCGACGACACCAAGGTGGGCAGTAACTGGGATCGGGCGTAGATCAGCTGCGGCGACAAGGACAGGGTATATGCTCGAGAAGCTGCAAGCTGACCGGCGGGGTCGGCTGAACTTTCCGAGGATATGCTAGCATTTTCAAAGGGGAGCTCCCCGGTCTCTAGCTCACCCACGAGTCAGCAGGGGCCTTGAGGTCGCCTAGACTGGGGAGCTCCTACCCTCATTCACTTTAGCAGCCCACTCTTCGGCCTCCTGAAGGCTGAAGGCAGCCTCAGGACCACCGTAGTATGGATTCCTGTCAACATGGAGCACGTTCTTACCTGACCTGGAAAGGGCCCTGGCAAGGGACGTTAGCTGTAAGCAAATACAGCATTGACTGAGGACAGCTCACAGAGCCAGAAGGGACTGGGCCAATCCAGTGCCAGAGATTGTCACGTCCCATGGGGTATCCGCCAGCGATTCCATTGTGATGACGGCTGAACTGCAAACAAAGCTAGATTGGGGGGCTTAGCGCTTTCTCGAGATTTATGAGCAAGCCCAGCGATCATCACATTGGGTCACAAGCTGCTAGACACGTTTGTAGCAGGACTTCCAAGCCCATGGGGTGCGATCCGCTCAAGGAAGAAAAGAATTTCAGAGGGGAAAAGAAAGCGAGGGACACGCGAAGAAATACGGACCCGCACTGGGGCATCACGTGACTGTCTACTACCTCAACGCTCATGGAGGCTTCGAGTGATTAGGCAGAAATTACAGGTTAGCATAGACCTTACTCGTGGCTCCCGAAGCTTGTAAGTTCTATGTAGAGATGCCAATTGATTTTCTAAAACCAACGGAAAGATTTCAGCGTTGAACAAGGCTAGGTGGTTGCTGATATCGCTGCAGGTCACTTCATATGGAAGGACAAGCTCTCTTCTCCTTAGAGAGAAAGCTAGGGTAGTTAGCCTAGTAGTCCGACATATTCAAGGATTCCCTCGCTCTAACATCGAACTCAAACGAAGATATACTGCGGAGTAATACCTGCAGCTACATAGCATATCGATTGTGAAATCCGGCTGCTGCCTCAGGCTACAATGATCAGACTATGCCCGAAGCAGCTAGACTCACATGACGGGCGCCGCTTAAGGAGGATTTCGCCCACAACAACGGCTTTTCTTCTTCACACCACTCCTGGTGCTCTGCACAGGCATACTGCTGTCTATAGCGGTTTCGTCGTTTTAGCACAAGCCTTCACTGGTCTTGTTGTTATAGGAGTGGTAGATAGATATTTCACTCTGTATCTGCTGCTCTGGATGGTAACATCTGATGGAAGCGGTTCGTTTTGCAGTGATACATTCCACATTTATAGTCTGTAGTCTGCTCGTCTATGGAGTCGTGCTCTTGCGTTGCAGACATCAGCCTGAGGCTGTTGTAGTTTTCCCCGCATCTGGCTTCACTGCTATGTAAGGAACGCATGTCTGCTTGTGCTCTGCGATGCTTTCGAAGAGTGCAGTGCGTCAGGCTTCCGATGCCAGTGTCTGCTTGCTGCCCCCCATGCCTCTACCTTGAATCATTCTGGGGAAGACTGGTGTTACCAGGATGCTGCAATGTAGTCCTTGAGGTTGATCTGCCCATAACCGTCTGGTCCGAAGTCCCTCACTCGTCTCCCTCCACGATTCTGGCACGGAGAATCTTCACCTCGTCCATCGGTCGGTCTTCAGAGTTGGTCTTCACCAGCCCCATGCGCTGTATCACTCTCATGCCGCTCTTGACCCGTCCGAAAATGGTGTGCTTTCCGTCCAGCCAAGGAGTCGGAGCCAGTGTGACGAAGAACTGGCTGCCATTGGTGTTGGGCCCGCTGTTCGCCATGCTCAAGATCCCAGCGCCAGTATGCTTGAGACCCGGATTGATCTCATCCTCAAACTTCTCCCCGTAGATCGAGCTTCCTCCTCTGCCGGTGCCGGTAGGGTCGCCAGTTTGTACCATGAAGTTGGGAATAATGCGGTGGAAGATGACATTGTTGTAGTAGCCTCGTTGCGCAAGGGTCGCGAAGTTCTTACACGTCTAGATGGCCAAAAGTCAGCATATGGCATCATAATGAGGGTTGGGTGAGTCGAGTAATTCCACTGACCTTTGGCGCATGCGCATTGTAGAGCTCTACCGTGAACGAGCCCTGGGCAGGTTAGTGGACCATGCTGACGCAGAGGTTCTGGATATCCATACCATGCTCGTGTCGAAAGCCACATCGGTCGACATTATGAAGTCTAGCACACAGGTATCAAGTGGGTTATGGGTGCTTGTCAAGAATGCGCAGAGGAGGGTCAAAGTTGAGCTTTCTCTCGCGCGGCGGAACGTCGAGATTCAGTCTTGGCATCCGATGTTCCATGAATGAACAGTTCCAGCTACCCCTCCTACAAAGGTTAAAAGTGCTATTTCAGACGGCGTTATACATTGACAATTGTGAGACACCATATTCCATAGGAATTTCCAAATATCTACCTTTCTACGATTAGGGATAAAATATGATAAAGACGGACATGGTATCATTGCATGTAGTATTAGCCACTTTCCAGATAGAATATTAATCAACACTGTTCAAGAATGTGTTTCACTTCCTCCCATCTTTGCGCGGAAATGTCAACCAGCGCCTTCAGCTCCTTACCGTCCACTGCCCATCCTCCATTCTTCTCCATCTTCACAATAACCGTCTTGCCCTTCCCGCCTTGCTCCTTGTCAACCACAATGGAAACGCGTTCCTGAGTCAGTCCTTCCTCATAACCATCAGGATCGGCCAGAATCCACCTCCGCTGAATCCCCTTCCTAGCACTCTCCTCAATTTCCCTCTCCTCCTCAGCGTCCGGGATAATAACCGCCCTCCAGCCAGCAGCCGCATCGGCCTCGAACACACAGAACGAGCTGGCAACAGGCAGGCCGCGCAAAGACAGCTTCCGAGACTCGGAAACCGCATCCGAGCACACAACCATCTCGTTATCAACATCCCACCACGCCCGAGGCAGCTTTGTATCACGCAGTGCAGCCAACACCGCAGCCCAAGCAGCATCGAATGGATTTCCTGCCAAGGAGATGATCATGATATCGATATAAAGCACCCAAAATGCCTTGATCTCCTTGTCCTTGCCGACCTCCTCCCCGCGCTCTGTATCCACATCCATCTGCTCAGATCCATTGTGCCGTTCCAGGTCCTCCGACCCCAGACTAGGTGGCTGGTACCAAATCCGTAGATCCTCCGCGCGAACAAGCCTCGTCGTATGCAACAAGTTCAGAATCTGGTGGGACAAGGACTGCGCTAATGCCGACGGGGGTGCGCCGGGAATAAATCCCGGTGCGCAGCCGGTGCTCAGCGAAAGGTTCGGGACGAGAAGGTTAAGTTGTTGGATGTGTGTTTCATCTTCGGGGTCTTCCTCTTCATTGTCATCCTGAGTAGGCTTTTGGGCTGGGTTGGTAAGTTTCCGGCGCTTGTTCGTAGACGATGATGAATGCGACACGCTCCATGAGGCGATGTCGTCTGTGGGGAGGATTTCCGCTCGTACGCCGCATACGGCGGTCGTATCGCCCACTCTGACAACTGCGCTGCCATTTGTGTGGGTCAGGGAGCCGGTGTTGGCGGAGGTGACGCGGAATTGCGAGGGGGCGCGGCCATTTGCTCGGATGGAGGGCTGGTTGCTCGATGCGGGTGGTGACAGGTGGGCGAGGAGATAGGCGTGAGGTTGGAGTCGGGCGAACTGCGAGGGGGGAAGGGTGAGGGAGGGGGGGACGGATGGCGCTGCAGAGGCCATTTTAATCGTAGGTGGAGCCGGTGCACTGGTGACCGGACTTATATGGTATAGAGATGCTCAATTGAAACAAAAGTGGCTTTCTGGGGTGGTTAGTCTGAATGAGGAGAAGTTTGTTGCCAGAGATTCGCATTTTTCTGCGGCAGAATCCGAGCATCTATCTGGGCGGTGAGGGTGTTAGATCGACGGACTCTATACAACCTGCAATTATCTGACACCATCGGGTAAACATGATGCTGAGCTTGACTCATATTGAAATTACATTTGGCCGTTATTACTGCTTATGCTGCTTCACGGAGCGCAATAGACAACATGCTCGTGGGATAGGTTGCCCATCTTCTATCGTGGGAGAGGACAAGGCAATCATTCACGCATGCAGAAATAGCACTATAGATAGTAGAATGAAGTATCAAGGTAGAATTGCCAGCTTTATTTCATCTATATTCGTAGCGTAAAGACCACAGGCTTGTATGATCTTCGTTATATAGTATTTGTTGGTAGTCAATTGGGGAATGAGATTCTTCGGCTTTCAGTACACCTCGGCCTATTATTTCGATAGAGATTCACGAACAATAAGTTTCCTTTCATACTCACTGACCCAGGAACTAATCACAACGGCCGCAGTTCAGACATTGCATGGCTGGAGAGTTGGAAGGATGTTGGCAACACCCCAAACTCCGTGTAAATCAAGTGACACTGGAACTTCACCTTCATGAGTTAAACGAGTGCATACTTTAGGCATACTGGATATACTCCTGCAGCGCGCCAGCATGCTATCAATCTGGTATGATGTCACAGACCAATGAGAATCTCCAGCTGGGCGAGATGTTAATGGAATCGCGAAAATCCACTTTGAATATTCGTCCAATGGCGACGTGTTGGGGACGCGTCCGGGGGTTTCAGGGGGGTGGCTTTGGGTTGTTCTACAAGGAGGCATGCACTCATTGCGAGAGGCCAGAGTTTGCGGGAAGCTATGCTAGGATGAGAGGTAGTGTACGCCACTGCTTGAGAGGGTTGATAGGAACTCGATTGGTCTAGTGTAGATGATGTATGTACATCCCAAATATGAGCGAAAGAAGTCAAGCTGGAAAGGAGGGCAGTATGTGGATCTATCCTAATGGACTGGAAAATGGTAGGGGTATCAAATGATGGTGACAAATTCAAAACGCCAAAACAAGAGACAGGAGCAAATCCAAAACATGAACAAAATAGTAGCAGTGCTTATATGCTTCTAAGGCAATAAAAGAAAGTCATGATCGCTGAGGCTCATCATCTGCTTTACGCTTCCTGCTCACACCCTCGTCGACCTCAAGAAGCTTAGAATCCGAATCCGCGAAGGGTTGTACTCCGTGGTCTTCCTCATCATCGCCGTCTTCGGCCTCGACTTTCTCCCAATCGTCATCATCATCTCCAGGCGCCTTGCGCTGATCTCGATCCTTGTTGCGAGCAGAAGTGTCCTCGTTATCCACATCAGTCCACTGGAGGACGAGTTTGACTATTCTTGCCCCGGAAGGTTTCAGGCGACGGTAATAGTTTTCCACGATCCCATCTTCGACCTTGAACCCACGTGCAAGGTACCACCTCAGACCTTCTTCATTGGCCTCGTGGACATGGGCCGTGACGGTGCGAATGTTGTAATGCCTCACCAGCTCTGAGACCCGCTGACCAGGTCGGGAGTCCGAGGAACCAGAAGAAGACGACGACGTATCTGGCGAGAAGAGCAGCGAATTAAGTAGCGACGCCGCAATTCCACATCCTCGATAAGGCGAGAGAAGGTGGAGGGTCTGAATGTAGAGATTTGTCGGCTCCGAATTCGAACGGCCTTGCAAAATTCCCGCGGTAGTGGGCGGCAGCCGCTCCAGTCGGCACCTGATTCCTCCAATGACTTTGTCAGTCCCTGTCGTTGGCGTCTGCAAGTTTGTCGGCGAAGATGGCGCTGCGGAGGCGGGCGCGGCAGCTACCGGATGATCATGGTAGACGGCCACACGGGACAGCGACGCGATCACGGGATCCGTGATCGTGGCTGTGTAGAAGGAATTCGGATAGCGAATGGGAAGCAACAAGCCCGTGATCCGGGTGAGGGAAGGAATGTGAGCTGTGCCCACTACCTCAACGGTAACATGCGGGTGCGGAGTGGGGTGGCCTGATGCGATGGGATTTGGGTATGCAACAGCTTGGAAACTCGAGTCCCGGCCTGCTGGAGGCTGAAGTTTGGACGCCAGGCTCACAGAAGGGGAGCCCGAGGTGGACGGTACAATAAAAGGGGGCGGACATTTAGGTGGTCTGGTGTGACTGTTGTTTGAAGACGAGGTTATCGACGCTGGCGCCTGAGGGGGAGACAAAGGTGGAGAAGTGGGCGCTTTGGATTGATGCGCCTTTGCGAAGAACTGGAAGGCCATGGCGGATGTAGGAGCAAGTGGGATGTGTCAACCACACTGTAGGAGTGGTCTGCTTCGTCTGGAGAACACACTATAGCAGGAAAAGGGCATCCAGAGGCGCCGTGAGGAGAGAGGGGGAGGGGAAAGAGCAGAGCGCGCGACAAGAGACAAGAGGGGAACCCGAGACACGATCCAAAAGCGGTGGACGAAAACGGCGAGAGAAACGCGGAGATGCGATAAGATAAGATCGGGCGGTCGGACGAGTTCAAAGAGGCAAAGGCCAGCGCAAAAGAGCCTCTCTCCACGTCCTCCGATCCAGGATTGCCCCTGGTGCTGCACCCTCAGTTACCGTCTTGGACTTATTTTTTTGGCTGCGTCACACGTTCCACTGAGCCCTCTATATATATGTCTCTCCATCGGATGTGAAGCCAGGTAAGTTCCTCCCCCTGGCGGCGATGGCCGTGCGCGCAGTCCGCTGATTCTCCCTACCGTGGGTGTTTCCCGCCCCCGGGTAATAGACGCCATTCACTCCCGCCAGGCAGATGGGCCTTATCTGCTATTGTCCTTGTGTGTTACCTCTTTGAGACTTATTTCATACTGTGAATTGGTCGCTTTCTTTATCGCTTCCTTTGTTCGGACCAACACGCCCCCCCGAGAGTCATCTATTACGCCATTGTCCCCCATCCGCATCCGTTGAGCGGCGACCAGCGAACTCCGACTCAGATTTTCCTCGAACTTCCTACGCAGAACTACATGGAGTCATTGTGTTGATATCGGTGATATACTTTGAAGCTGTGCGGAAGCGACCGTTGTCTCGACTGCAAGTCCCAGTTAATTGACGCTGTGATTGCTGCATAATTGGCACGAAGGTGTGTGAACTGTTGTCTATACCCTCGCATTTCTTTCGGTGGTACCGTCGCGTCATTATCCCACTGGTACGGTATCTGTGGCCTGAAATACTGTTCTCAAATCACCGTGCGTGTTCACTTCATACCTGGCTATTCCACAGTCTTCCGCGTTGTCATCCGGCCTTTGAGCTCCAAGTCTCTCCAGCTCTAACAATCGTCAGTCTACCAAGGATATCGTCGAAATGGGTGAGCCGAATGGAACCGGAGAACATGGGAGTTCCTTTCCTTCAGGAACGCTTGCAAAGTTGGTATGTTTATGCCGGGTTATAGCTCTGGCTGCAGACCAATAGCGTACTGGGACCTTCATCAATAGATTGCTGACAACAATAGACGTGCGATATACTCGACGACACGTTTTACAATATCATTCATGATATAGTGGCCAAGGTGCATCGCGATGAGAAGGTCTCCCGTATGCGCTCAGCGGTGGTCACTGCAAGACAGAAAGCCGATGAAGAGGCTGCCAAACGTCGTGAAGAGAGCGGGAAGCCGGCTGGCGCATTCAAGCCTGGTGATCTCGAGTTCGAGGAACTCAAGGATATCCATGTTGAGACCGACGCAGCTGTCTTCGACGAAGGCAAGGTTTATCTCAAGGGAAATCCCCTCCAAACGACAAAAGAAATCATCTGCCCGGACTGCCGATTGCCTCGTCTATTGTACCCGGTGACCGGCGTTGGGGCTCGGGCTCCCCCAGATCCGTACCGAGAGTACTGTCAGAAGCAGCCGATGATCAGCAAACCAGGGCATGATGTCCATGGGAACCCGTTCGCCACCGATAAGTTGAACCCAAAGAAGAAGAAGCAGACGAATACGTCCAATACGCCCGCTTCAAGTCCTCCCACGACACCTGACGGTTCCTTCAAACAAGCAGCTCCAGAGAAGGTGTCATTCCCGACTGTGAAATGCCCCAACTGTCCGAGGTACTTTGTGGTGACTCGAGTTGCGCAGCATCTGGATAGGTGCCTGGGTCTATCAGGGCGACAGGTCAATCGCAACAAGACTCCTATGGAGAATGGCACCAGCACACCTAGTTCAGCCCCACCCAAACGTCCACTCGTCGACGATGACGCTCCATCTGCACTCCCGCCGAAAAAGAAGAAATTAGGAGCTCCGAAGAAGCTGTCTGGAAAGAAGCCACCTCCGCCCAGCAAACTTAAGAACGGGCTGACACCCGATATGGCCGCGGCAAGCGACGCCGCTGGTTCTGGTGATGGAGATATAAAGACCGAAGCGAACGGGGACAATGCATAGGCCGTTGATCTTGTCTTCTCTCTCATTTCTTTTTCCTTCTCATACCTTCCTACTTCCCCTTTCAACCTTTCTTACCTTGCTTTCTCGCGGACTGCGGATCTGTCTGCATTGGGGACGAGACTTTGGACATAGTCTCCGTTTGCTTAACGATATTGACGTAAATACCCGGCATCACGGCGTCAACGGGAACTTACCTTAGTACTTTCGAGTCGAGCAGTCTGGGACATGCTCCGCATGGTCTCAAGCCTTTCGTTATCTTTATCTCGACGGGTGTTTTCTGCTTTCTGATATTAATGATAGATGCTTATGCGGTTGCATGTACAATATTCTGGCACTGTGTCAGCTCGGGGCTCCTGCAATCAATTGGATGATTCCAAGATCTTACGTACATATAACGGCTCAGGAGAGCGAATAGTTGGTGAAATGACAAGTAAGCAGTTGCATCTGATTCAATACAACCACCATCCGAGGCAGAACAGACTCATTGAATCAGGAACCCCTGAGTCAATTGAGGTTATGATTTACCCATCCAGCCACGTGTATATAAGCAGGAACTGCACTCGTAGAAGCTATCTTGGCTTTATGACTTATCAACATGACATCAGCTACTATACCATCATTCCAGCAATATCGGTGTTCAACCGCAACCTCAATAGCAACAAGAATACGCTATGCCGGCCCATCAATGAAGCATCCGGGAAGGCTCTCGCCCTAGCTGTTGAATAAAAGAATGAGCAATGTCAGGATACTGTATCCCTGCTGACTAGAGTTGGAACTACGATCGAGCTGTTTCAAGCACTGGTATATATTTACCCTTACCCCAGGGAGATCATGACACAAACGAATCCAAATCAGACCTTATGCCTCTCAATATGATCCGATCCCGACGTATGTCCGGCCCATTTCCAAGTTCAGGCTCCCGAATGAACGAAGGACAATATATCTCCGGGAACGATATATTGACAATGCCTGAACCTTGCTCTTCATCTTCCCCTCACACCACTTTGGCTTAACTCGTAGATCAATATTGGACGTTGATGATCATCTCATTTCATCACATTTTACCTTAAACTTTTTCTTTTATCCACGATGACCTCCACGTCCCGTCTCGTAGAGGACACCTTCTGCGAGGGTTGTTTATTCGAGACCGACGCATCTTTCCCAGGGCAAATTGCGGGATATATGAAGGAATATACCACCAGATCTGAACTGATATCTGTCTATAGGGCGACAAGCTTCTAGACCAACAATTGAGATAAGAACGAAAAGGTCTACACAAGCAACATATTTGCCGCTTTTCTTCGAGCATATGTCGATCCACATTGAGACTGTCGTATCTCAGAATGGCCACCCGTTTTGCAATTTGGGCCAACAAATACGGCTCCAATGTGGGGGTTGTTAATATTCCTGAATACCAATGGCCTGACGTGCCTGTGACAGACGGCTAGGAGGATCGTATTCCCAAACCTCGCATTAAAGAGAGTGACTCCAATATTAAAGCCCTAGTGTCTACAATTTCCTGTGTTACTTAGGAACCTGGTTTGGAGGATGATACTATTAGGGAGATGTCATACACCTTTGCTGACGTATGAAAGAATGAGTGGATAATTGTAAATTCTGAAGAGTCTTTTTTACCTTTATTATGATTAATATCTCAAACGCTAGAGCCTGATGAATGGTTAAAGACCAGAGTGTATACATGGCTTTAACATAATGACTATATCGCATGGTGACTGCGATGCATATTAGGGCTGCTCTTCTGATGCCTATGTGCATAAATTGATTTACACCTTCATATGGAAATAAAGTGGGCGGTGAGCTTGAAGCGATGAATAGGAGGATACCGAACTCAATATTCGTATAGGCTCATATCTTGTAGTGATGCTGGTTCTATAGGAAGTTAGCGGCCTGAAAAGTATGGCCCCCGCACCCCATCGGCATCATCCGTCGTCATCTGCCCGCCCCTCAATAAGAATCCCTCACCACTCTCCTCCACAGCATCCACCATGAGCATTCCTCTGCTCAATCGTCAACACCTCGCATAACCCCCATCACCCTGAAATGAGCAATCCCGGTCTTATCTCCTGGGGCGTCCCCCGACTGGCCCAACTTCTCCCGCTGGACGAGGAGTCGCTCACGCAGATCATCACCTACGCCGCCAGCCTCCCCAAAGAGGAGGGCGCCGATCACCTCAAAAACCTCCTCGGCGACTCGCCCGCCGCATTCGAATTTATTGCTGCATTCAGCTCGCGACGAGAACCTCCACGATCCAGCGCGCCATCGCCAGCTCCAGACCGCGCATCCGCCACACCCAAGAACAATTACTCCGGGACGGGATCGAAGAGGGGCAAGAAGTCGAAGCCACCGCTCCACAGCGCCGGACCTGTACGTCGACCAGACAATTTCGGGAATGTGACGGGTGGCTACAGAAAGGAGGACCAGGATGAGGATTACATGCCGGTCTCGTCAAGGAGCAGGCAAGATGCGGGCACGAGGACAGGTCCATCTCCGCTGATGTCCTCGCGCGAGGCATCCGCTCCCTCGTCGCGGAACCAATCGCCTGCCCCGAGACCAACTCCGGCCAAGAACCCGCCCTCTGCAGCCGGCCCGGTGATCTCGGATCTCCTGCCAAACGTCAAGTCCAAAGCGGCCAAGTCTGCCTCTCGAACGGGTGGTAGTACGGCGACCGGTTCCTCGTCCAAGGGATCGCTGACTACGAATAATATTAGTGATTTGACGGCTGCTATCGCCGCCCTAGAGGTCTCTACGAATCCGACGCTGAGCGGCGGTGCCCGCAAATGTACCTGCTACGCTAGTATCCACCCTCTTTTTGACCCGGCGCCGAACTGTCTCAACTGCGGAAAGATTATTTGCTCGCTGGAAGGACTCCAGCCGTGTTCGTTCTGCGGAACGCCGCTACTGTCGAATGACGAGATCCAGAGCATGATCCGGGAGCTGCGGGCGGAGCGCGGGCAGGAGAAGATGCGCGCACACAATGAGGGTGTACACCGGGAGGGAGGACCAGGTCCGGGCTTAGGAGCGCCCAGCAAACTGGACGCTGCCAAGGCGCATCGAGATAAACTGCTCGCGTTCCAGGCGCAGAACGCCAAGCGGACGCGTGTTGTCGACGAGGCGGCGGATTTCGAGACCCCGAATGTTGCGTCGACGCTGTGGATGACTCCTGCGCAGCGAGCACTGGCCTTGAAGAAACAGCAGCGGATCATGCGGGAGATGGAGGAAAAGGCACGGCCGGAATGGGAGAAGAAGAAGACCATCATGAGCCTGGACATCAAGGGAGGAAAGGTGAGGAGGGTCTACCAATCGGCTGGGCCCGCCGAGGCAGGTCCTTCTGCCGAAGAAGAAGCAGAAGCCAAGGCAGAGGAGGAGCTTGGGGATGGACACGGAGATAGCAGCGGCAAAGCGTTCAGCCATAATCCTCTGCTCGCGGCCGGAGGACTGTTGCGACCGGTTTGGAAGTCGGCAGAGGGAGAGGAAGTGGACCCAGGACGCAAGGAGCGCAAACAAACCTGGCGGAGAGTGCAGGATGATAATGATGATAATGAGCAGTGGATTCTCGACGGCGGTCTTCACGGGCACACCTGAGACAGCCAACTCACCACCCACCGGCCTGGCTGCATGCTAGCCGAACAGAACCGAGCAAGCACATGTAGTGCATGTGGACGGTGACGAGGCTGGCTGATAAGCGGGTTGATAGGAACAGGCAGTGATTGGGCTGTCGAGACTGCCATCACATCACACCAAGAGGGTCCAAGATCGGACTTGGATCGATAAGCAATGCCCTCGGCAATGCGGAGCCAGGTTATGCAAGCCAGGCAGAGGATAGCACAAGTGATCTATATCCTCCGACCATCACCGACATGACGTGAGACGATGTGTAGCATGCCCATTACAAATGAAGACACCGACAAATATCTAGTCCTACGAGACCACGACCATCACAACAGCGTTTAATAGTCATCTCCGAGTAGACTTGTATACAAGATCTTCCGACTACCTAACCTGATCCTTCACCCAACCAACACCCCACCGTAGATGCATACAGTGTTAGTAGTGAATTGACAAGTCTCGCCACAATGACGCTCCCGAGCCAACCCAAACAAACGTCCCATGGAAGACACTTTCCGTCTCCAGAAAGAGGAGAGGGGGGAAGAGGAGGGGCAGACGCCCGTAACTAACCGAGCCAACAAAGGCTATAAAGCGGACGAACTGACCCCAGGGGATTCGTAAAGGACACACAGACAAACTAGTATCTGGATCGACGTTCTGATATCAGGACCCTTTCGTCATTGTTCGTTCCGGTTGCGGGCATTTCCCTCTCCTCGGTTGAGCGCGGGTAGCTTCGGGCACAGGTTCGACCTGTATACTCCGCCATCCTTGTCTTAGTTTCGGGTTGGAGATCATTTTTGGGTATTTTTAGGGTCCGATAGAGTGCGGGGTTGCAAGATGCTGGCCCAGATTGGCTGGGAGGTGGTTTCGGTTGGGTCTGTGGGGTGGGGGATCGGGGCCTTGTTGTTGGGGTTGGTATGTTCTGTTCATGCTATACGGTGCACTGCACTCCCTGATCTCCGAGCTAACACGTCTAGTCCCTTGTCTACGCCGTCTACAACCGCTTCTTCCATCCTCTTCGCCGTATCCCCGGCCCTTTCCTCGCCTCGCTCACCCCGTGGGTCCAACTCTACCACGGCCTCCAAGGAGACCGACACCTGTGGCTCTATGCTCTCCACGAACAATACGGCTCTCACGTCCGCGTGGCCCCCAACTTTGTCTCCGTGAACACCGCCCAAGGCCTGCATGACATCTACGGCCACGGCAAACGGCTCCAGAAAGCCGACTTCTACAATGCCTTCCCCGCCATTAAGGGCGTGTACAACACCCATAATGCCATCGACAAGGTCATGCATGGCCGGAAGCGCCGGGTCCTGAGCCAGGCCTTCTCCGACCACGCGCTGCAAAGTATGGAGGATGTGATGCTGCTGCACGTCCGCCAGCTGTGTGCCGGCCTCGCTCATCCCCAAAAGACCGGCCAGGTGCAGGACATGGGCCGGTGGTTCAGCTACCTCACCTATGATGTGATGGGGGAGCTGTGCTTCGGGAAGAGCTTCGACATGTTGATTGAGAGTAGTCGCCGGCGACTGATTGAGCTGGTTGATCGGGCGGCGAACCGGCACTATGTGGTATGTCATCCTCTCCTCTTCCATCTCACTGGCACCGCCAATACTGACGCATCCAGTGCGGGCTCTGGATGCCCCTGGACCGATGGCACTTGGACCAGATCTTCATCCACCGACTCACCAACGACCGCTGGAACTTCATCATGAACTCGCGTGTCGAGGCGAACAAGCGCGCCCAGGAACGTACGCAGGCTGGCCACGACGCCAAAAAGGACTTCTTCTACTACCTGCTTAACGCGCGGGATCCCGAAACGGGCCAGGGTCTGACGACGCCGGAGCTCTGGGGCGAGGCGAATGTGCTGATGATCGCGGGGAGTGATACGACGTCGACGACGCTGGCGGCGGCGATCTTCTACCTGGTGCGCACGCCACACGCGATGGCGAAGCTGAAGAAGGAGATCCGGGAGAATTTCACGTCGGTGGAGGATATCGTGACGGGAAGTAAGCTGAACGAGATGGTGTATTTAAAGGCATGCCTGGACGAGGCGCTACGGCTGGCGCCGGCAGTGCCCGGGGCGCCTCCGCGCGAGGTGATGACGGGGGGCGCGATGGTGGACGGGGTGTTCCTGCCCGCGGGGACGGATTGTGGGACGCCGACGTACGCGATCCACCGGCAGGCGAATTACTATCGGCAGCCCGGGGCGTATCTGCCGGAACGGTGGATCGAGGGGGCCATCTGCCAGACGGGCCTGGAGACGTGGCAGACCACGCGCGAGGACGTCGAGGTGGCGCGGAGGGCGTTCTGTCCATTTAGCATCGGGCCGCGGGGGTGTATTGGCAAGAGCATGGCGTTTATGGAGATGCGACTGACGATGGCGCGGGTGCTGTTCCGGTTTGATCTCGAGCTGGCCGATCGTCGGGGCGAGGATGAGGGGGGGCATTTTGCGCTGGTTGACCACTTTACCAGTGCAAAGGAGGGGCCCGATGTGCTGGTGCGGGCTGCTTAGTTTTTTCTTGTTCCTACTATTACTACTCCTACTACTCCCACTATGCAGTGTCTAAAAACCTACTTACCGTCCTGTAGAGAAAAGTAGTAGAGTATGAAAGTAAGACATGCAAAAGGACACGTGCCCACAGGCGCAGGCCATCCAACCAACCCAACTCAAACTATGTGAATGCTGAAGACTTCGAGCACCACCACCTTCATTTTCCCTGATCAGACCCCCGAATTCAACCTATCCGATCTTTCCTCTTTGAACTCCCTGATCATCATGTCCACTCCTTGATCCACTTCACCAACACCACCAGCACCATCCCCATTCCCAAACCCAAACCCCCAAACACTCCCATCCAGAACATACATACCCAACCAACCAACCAACCCAATCCAATCCAAACAAGATAAATAAAAAGAAGAACTGAAGCAAAAGAAAGAAAGAGAGAGAAAGAGAGAAATGCCCTCCCCCCTAACAACCACCTTTATCCAATCGACCATTCTAAACGCCATTGCCAACATCCTGGCCCAGATAATAGATCATCATCGGAAATCCGTAAGCATTCATCCTATCCATCCCATTCCCCATTCCCCTAGCCCAGCATAAGCAAAAAAAAAAAAAAAAAAAAAAAAAAAAAAAAAAAAATCAATCAATCAATCAATCACCACACCAAATATTCTATCTACAACGATGATGAAGATGATGAAGATGAAGACGAAGAAGAAAGATAATAATAATAAACACCCCAAGAAATCCTCATTCACAATAAACACCCCGGCTCTCCTCCAATTCATCATCTACGGGATCCTCATCGTCCCCATCAACTTCATTTGGCAACGATATCTAGAAGATAAGTTTCCGGGGGCGTTACTTTTCAGACGATCTACCACCACCACCATAACCACGGCTGCAAATCCCAATATCCTCCTCAATGATAATAACAAGAGGAAGAAGAAAAATGAAGGTAAAGGTGAAGTATACATTTCCATTCCCAGCAGCAACAGCAGCAGCAGTACTTTGAAAGAAAAATCCTACCAACAAAGAGGTGGATGGGGAAGAGGAGGAGGAGGGGGAAGGAGGGGGGGATGGTACAACTTCCTCATGAAATTCCTTCTCGATCAAACCATCGGCAGTGTGATGAATATCGTGTTGTTTGTGGTGTTGATTAATTTGCTTAAGGGGGTGGATGTTTCGCAGGTGGTGGATTTGGTTTTGTTGGTGAGTTTCTTTCCCCATTCTCTTCGTCTATCTTTTTTCTATATCTTTTCTATGTATTCTCTTTTGCTTAAAGGAAGAGAAAAGAAAAGAAAGAAAGAAGTGGAGGATGGTGGTTAATAGTGAAATTAACGAATGAATGCAGGACTTTAAACCCATCATGATAGCCCGACTCAAATACCGGCCTTTGGTCTCTATGCTCATGTATACCGTTGTGCCGGTGGACCGACGCGTCGTGTTTGGGAGTGCGTGTGGGGTCATCTGGGGGGTGTATTTGAGTTTGTATGCTGTTGTTTAGATTCCTTCTTTCTTTTCTTGTCTTTCTTGATTTCTTTTTACTTTTGGTTTCTTTGGATTGGATTGGATTGGTAGTAATGTTGGTTGTGGATGTTGGATTGTGGATTGTCTATCTGGCTGGCTGTTTGGTCAGTTAGTGGGCTTGGGTTTGCCGGGTTTCATGGCAGCTCGTTCATTCTCTTATTTTTCTTTTGTTCTGTTCTATTGCTGTTTGTTGTCTGTTGTGAGCGTGGAGATACCGATACCTACCGATATACCTCGTTTGTTTTTTATTTTTATTTATTTTTATTTTTTCGTATTATATTATCTTTGTGGTTCCATCTATCTGTGATTTTGGGTTGAATTGCACACACAAATCAAATAAGCAACAACTACTATGCAGCCGTCACCTCCATCTTCCTCCCCCTCACCGAAATCCACTCAATCGGCAACGCCCCGAAAAGACACAACGCCCCCATCGCCACCCCCACATAGAACGTGGTCGTCACGGCCCCGTTATACGCCTCCAACACCGCCGGCAACTGATCCGCCGACACCACCTTGCGCAGCATCGTCGCCCCCGCCTGCACCACGCTGGCCGCGTCGACGCCCGGGACCTTGGCCAGGTTCTGGTGCAGCTGGTTCTGGAAGACGTTCTGCGCTACCGACACGAACAGCGCGCCGCCCAGCGTCTGCCCGAACGTCACGATGGCCGTCGCGCTGGGCACGTCCGGGATGGCTTGCGAGGCTTGTACGACCATCATGGGTTGTTGCATGCCGAACCCGGCGCCCATGCCCAGAATGATCTGGTACCCGATCCAGTGGCCGGCGGATGAGTCGACTGTCATGGTGGAGAGCAGCCCGCCGCCGATGGCGAGGAGGGCGGGCGATATCAGCATGAATGGGGTGTAGTAGCCGAGCGCGGAGACACAGGCGCCTGCTACGATGGAGAAGATGACCACGCTTAGCAGCATGGGGAGGTTCATGATGCCGAATTTGGTGGCGCTGACGCCTTTGATGGCTTGGAACCAGATGGGGAGCTGCAGACGTTAGCGGAGTTCAATAGAAAGGTGCATGTTAGAAGGGTTCAGAGGTGGAACGCACGTAGTAGATGAACACGAAGAATGAACCACCAACGCAAAAGCTGAACAACGCAGCCCCCCACACGTTCCGGTTCTTGATCAGCCGCGGAGGAACCGTGGCCTTTTCCTTTTCCAGCATCTGCAGCACGATGAAAATGCTAATGAGCACCCCGAACAGGACTAATAGAGCGATGATGCGGCCGTTGTTCCATGCGTAGGTGGTCCCGCCCCATTGCAGTGCCAACAGGACGCAGATGATTCCCGGTAGAAAGACACATGTCCCGGGGATATCGAACTGGGACAACTGGTCCTTGATCCCCGAGTTACTCTTGACGGACCTGGGCGCCTTGAAGAACAACATAATGAAGAAGATCGTGGCGCCGCCAATGGGAAGATTAATGTAGAAGCACCATCGCCAGCTGACATGGTCGGTGAACGCACCGCCCATCAAGGGTCCCGCCACGCTGGCAATCCCATACATCGAAGTCATGGCCCCGGCAAAGATCGGCCTCCATTCCAGCGGAGCCGTCTGCGAGATAATAAGCATGGCTCCGGAGAAGAGACCCGCAGCCCCCAGACCGGCGATCGCCCGTCCAAGAATCAGGGCAACCGAGTTGGGAGCAGCTCCGCAGATCAAGGATCCGATTTCGAAGAGCGTGAGCCCAATCAGGTAGATCCATTTGGTCGAATAGAACGTGTATAGCTTGCCAAAGGCCAGTATCAGACAACAGGAGGTAAGAAGGTAGGAACTGCCGTACCAGCCCACGTCCTCGAGGGACTTGAACTGGTCTGTGATCTTGGGGATTGCCGTCGCCAGAACCGTGTTGTCCTCCATGCCATCAGCAAGCGTTTATCGGAATGTAGAAGCGAGACTCACCAAAGCTATGCAAAAGATCGACAGGCAGAGGCCAATGACAATCAGCGCGAGCCTCCACGATGTAGGATACTCAGGCTCCTCGTTGTTGCTGTATGGCAAGCTGGGGGATTTCTCATGCGCGTCATCGGGGTGTGAGTGCGTGGAGACATCTCGCGCAGAGTCGACGAGCGTGCTCTCTTTATCCGTCGAATGCTTCCCGACTGAACTATTTCCTGTCCCCATCGGTCTGAGGGGTTTCGGCTCAGCAGAGTCCTGCTGCACGTGGGCATTGGCAGCGTTCATGGCCACAGTATCCGCGTATAGCTGTCAAGCCAGCCTATCGACGCCAAAGGCCGTACTATACCTCGGGATAGGAACGATGTAAACAACGGTGGTATAATCCTCCCTTAGCAGTCGTCTAAAGAAACAGAAGAGCCAGGAAAATGCCGGCCAGGAAAAAAAAAGAGAAGCCCGGCACACGGAAGAGCCTGTTGCCGCTGGCTGACGGGGATTGTCGTAATGACAGACAGCTTGTGTCACCATTTCGAAGCCATGCCAGTCAGGCCGGCAGACTCGCCTGTCCCCCCTTACTGATCACGTCTCCGGCCATCGTATTCACCACGGTTGTCAGGTCGTGCAGGCTTTCAGTAGTGAGTGGTCAGCGTGACGGGCAGTCGAGGTCACACTGCGCGGGATTTGCTTCTGATATTCTTCGGCATCGGCAACATTTCCATCCGGACACCATGTCGATGCATCTCAGGGTGCGGGGGATCAATCAACATGACAGGATGTCTGGAGGGATTGAGTTTGATCGGATAATAACGTCCCCTGAGGCAAGGTGGCGGCTGCATCTAGACTAAGGCCCTGCGCGCTGATCCCATCGCTTAATTCTCCTGGGGATCTGCCCAAGCAAACTTAAAGCGAGGTCGACTCTAATTGCTATGTAAGGCCAAGTCAGACGCTATTGAATTATGTCGCGGCTTGAGCTGCTCCCAGCTGCATGGCGGCAATAGCCCCGCCCTGGCTTCCGTTTCTTTGTCCCTTTGGTTGGGTTGGAAATTAAACAGGGATCCAGACTGGAAGCTGGGCTACTGTTAGTATTCAGACTAGTCATTACCATCGAAACACTTGTCTCGTTAGGTCTACTATACGAGCATAGACTCAAATAAACAATCATTCGACCTAGGATATATCCAGTTCCAGTAGCTGTACAACGCCGTGATAGCAAACCCAAACCTCCCTCCCAACCGCTCAAACACCTAACCAATGCGGAACTCCAACCTGCTCGCTGCTATGTTACACATAGATCAGCTACGCACTATTGTGCCTTTCGTCGGGCATCTTCCTTGCTGGCAACGAGGGCGATCAGAGCAGCTCCCACGCCGCTGCCGTCCTTGGAGATACCAATGCGGATCTTCTCGTTACCGGCTTCACCCACCTCGGGCACTTCGCGGAGGGCTTCCCGCATGTATCCTTCGAAGTTGGGGTAGAATTCAACCAGACTGCCATCAACACCAATGTCCACGAGGTCATCCCTTTGCAGCTTGCCAGTGGAGATGAGGACGGCAGCCAACGGGACGGCACTCAGACGAGCTGCGCGCTTACCGATGGCATGCACAACGGTCTGAAGCACCTTGCAGTCCTCAACGCTGGGGCGTTCGATCCGGAGATGATCCCTCAAAGCCGTCTTGGTCTGCTCCAGGTCCGCAGTCTTGTCAGCCTCGACTAGACTCAACAGGCTCGTATCGATGCCCCACTGCCGGTACAGAGACGACTCCTTCGGAACAGAAACAGTAGACGTGCTAGATTTGAGGAAGCCCAGGTTGCGGTGCATGTCCAGCATGACACGACGCAAGATCTCACCCAGGAACATACCCGAGACGCGCTTCTCAAACATCTGGATGCCCGGGTTGTTGCTATCGGCATCCAGCTGCTGGTCATAGATGGTGTTGGGCAGGACGCTCAGGTGGTTGTCGAAGCTGCCCCATTCGGCGTTGATGATCATCTCACCCGTGGTCTTATCGTATGTCGAGTGCTCGATGGTCTGCAGCTTGGTGATCCGGTCGAGCTTCTCAACATAGGCTCCGTTGGTGCCCGTGCCGAAGATGGCTCCGAGGAAGGTGCCCGTCTCGCCAGGAGAGGTGTATGAGCGAGCCATCAAGGTTCCCACAGTGTCATTGACCAAGGCAGCCACGCGCACCGGGAGTTCCAGCTCATCGATGGCGTTCTGCAACAACGCGCAGACGTCTTGGCCCACGGCGTCGGGGATGTTGAAGCCCTTCGTCCAGCGAATCAGGGTACCCTTGTTGATTCCCAGCTGACGCACGGGGAAACTGAAGGTGAAGCCCAAGTCAAACAGGTCCTCCTCACAGTTCCCATTCTTCTCGTTGCGGCGGCGGAGGTGGGCCTCAAAGTGTTCATTGTGGTGGATGCGCAGGAACGCCTCGATCTGGCGGGCCAGGAACAAGAAGAGATCCTTGGCGGTCCCTGACGCCATGGTCTCGCGAGGAATCATGATCTTGGACTGGGTGAGGGAAAAGGTGGTGTCTCCATGCAGATCGATCGAACACACGCGGAAGTTGGTGCCGCCGAGATCTACTGCCAGGTACAATCCCTGCAACGGGTCAGCTGCCATGCTCCACGGGTGGTGATTGGCTTGAGGTTACCTTTTCAGTGCCATTGGGTACCGCGGTGACAAAGGTCGGGATCTGACTGAGGGTCGTGTGCTCCTTGGACAGACCCTCATCGATCTCGCGGATGTATTCCGTCACCCCGCGCCGCACATCTGCCGCGGGGTAGTCGAACTGACGGGCAATGCGCGCCGCCTCGTCCAGCAAAGCAGATGACATGGTGATAGAATGGAGGGGGGTATGTTTATGGATAAGATGTGAGAAGAGGAAAGGAACCTCGAGTTGGGGGTTGAGACAAGAAAAATAAATCCAGGGTTGAAAAGTGGTAGGGAATGATCAGGTGGTGGTGGGGTTGGATACCAGCAAGTGAATGCTAGTACAGAGTAAGTAAATACGGGGAGGGCCGCGGGAACCTGGAGAGATTGGGGAAGATGACAAGAGGAATACGAGGTCGAGACGAGACGAGACGAGACGAGACGAGACGAATCTCCGGAATGAGCATGGGATGATGAAGGGGATTGCGGGCGTATTAATACTTCACATTCAGTTGCGCTGGAGGGGTCGATGAGGTCAGTCCGACGGGCGAAAGCCAACGGGAACGCCGGGTTCGCCGGGTTTGCCAGTCGTGGCCAAAGGCGCCTTTTCTTCCCCTCTCCTCTTCCGAGTTCTCGCGTGTTGCCGATGTCTCTCCTACTTTCCCTGTCCCAGGTTTCCTGACTAGTGCCGGTCTCTCCAGTCTCCAGATGCCACTCCTCGCACTAAGTGGCCCAGTGGCCTGCAAGACGGGGTTGCGACGAGTCGGTAGCGAATCCGCCCGCACTATGCCGTGACGCATGAAACCGGATGGTGGGGTTTCAGCCGTCGTTCACCGGTGAGTGAGAATTGGTTAGTAGCGAAGGAAATGGAAGGGGATAGGGGCCTTGGGAGGGGCCCAATGCCACAATGCCATTCTCGTGCTTGGCCCTCGCGTCATGGGGTGATGTTGGCTGTCTCCGGATGCGTTCGTCCGGGGAAGGGGGAAGCTGGAGATGCTGACATGAGCAGTCTGCCATGTGGGAAACAATAGATTCACGATTCACAATGCCTCCAGGCTCCCATGGTTGCTGGCTTCCTGGAGACGGGACAGCAAGGTGTCAGTCATTATGGTTTGGGGTTCGACGTAACCTTAAGTAACAGTCCCGCCATGCAAGCAACCGCTGAGCAGACAGCCACGGCTGCTCATGCATGCTGCAGTATCATTGCGAGATTTTCTCGCCCACCACTGAAGGCCTCACCCCTACCAGTCTACAGAGTTCTACAGAGTACTTTCTTCACTTGCGGGGAAGGGGTGTCACTGCATCACAAAGACTATTACAGAAAGCAAAGACCAAACCAGGGTCTTCACATTCGAGCTTCCACGTGAGCACGCGAATACGGTTATATCATGGAAAAAGGAACTGCAGCAGACCTTGAGGCGTAAATCGAAATGGCAGCCCCTAATCTCAAACGACTACATGTTCGACAGTTTCTGTATGGCCAACAGCTCCTTTATCTCACCAGTGAATGTTCTCTAGACCAGTTCCTCAACTTCGTAAAACACCAAGTATAGAGTCAGGACAACCACCACTCAAGACACCGATTCACTGCCACAGTAAGCATCACAATCTAATAAACTTTCCTCGAGCCAATCCCCCAGCATTACCTACCCCGGTCAGCAGCTGCATCTCTACCCAACCCAGCGTCCAAGAAAGTAAAAGCGCGGCCAGAAACGGAACCCATTTGACTCCGTGACTAATCTAGTAATCAGGCCTGAGGCGTTCACATCCAAGGCATCAAGGCTGCACATTAATCAGGCACCAAGGCACAAACATAAGGCATGCAATTACAAGGCACCAAGGCAGTGATGACTAATCCACGTGACCCGGCGGAAGTCGGCTTCAGAAACAACGATATGCAATTCCGTCCGACGACCAGGAATTGCCCTCGATCAGTTCTCTCGGCGGCCATTGCGGTGTTCCACTGACCTCGCACCTCTCCGCTCCGGCCACAGAACCAGCCAGCTCAGGCAGAAGTAACCGACACGAACCTCCCGCACATCATGGGCGCCGGCAGCTCCAAGCCCGCGGCTCCGGCCGACTCGCACGTTTTCTCGAGGTAGGTCATGCTCGTTGCAGTTATCTATATCTTATTTGTGGCATTGTGAGATGGGTTTTGGTCGTGGATGCGCTCAATGGGTCACATCGGCCTGTATCAGTCCAGTCGAGAGTGATCTTCACGATGACATCCACTACAATCATGATGATATCCAAACCCAATCACATCACAAACAGAGACATCAAAAAAAAGAGCCCAGCTAATCCATCTATAGTTCCGCCCCCGTCCAATTCTCCTCCAACTTCGTCGACTCCCTCCAGTCCAACACCGAGGTACGTACCCTGCTCCCTCCCCTCTCCCCCAACATGCACCACCCACCTAACATCCCGCCCCAAACAGACCGATTCCGCACGCGCCCGTACCCTGGAACTCCAAATCCAAGCGCGGGTCTCCGAAGAACTCGAGCGTCTCCGCGCGCGCGAACAGCAAACCCTGGCCGAAATCGAGAAGAAGCTCGCCGAAGTAAAAGAATCCAGCTCCGCTGCCCCCACCACCACCACCTTCACATCCACCAGCGGATCCTACTATCCCGCGGGATCTCTGGATCTGGATGCGCCTCGGATTCCGTTCGCCGGGCGCGAGGCGGTGCCTGTGCCTGTGGAGGCGGTTCAGCAGCAGCAGGTTCCCATTAACCGGGAACTGTCGCGGGAGTCAGTGAACACTGAGATTGAGGAGTTGCGGGCGAAGTTGGAGGGTCGGAAGAAGTTGATGGAGGTGGATGCGGGGATTGAGAAGGCGAGATCGGAGGTGGTGAGTTGTTTGAGGTTGCATGATCGGAGACCTTTGGATTGTTGGAAGGAGGTGGAGACGTTTAAGAAGGAGGTTGCCAGATTGGAGGAGGGGTTTGTGGATCGCATTGTTGGGTAGATTTTTTTTCCCCCTGACAGATGGGATTTGATATAAGAGGGGCCCAGGGTTTGGGGGGTGTGGCGGTTTATCAGTAGAGTTGATTGTTGTTGTAGAGGTGGTGGTGGTGGTGGTGCCTCCTGGTGTTGCCCGTCTTGTGCATGTTGTCATGTATATGTATACCTAGGTAGCTAGAGAAGGTTACTAGCTTATTGTTTTCGGGTTTGGTTGATGTTATCGCGGTTGTTTATCTTGAAGTTGTAGGTGTGTAGCTTCAAGAGTTCGTACTAGCTGCTAGTATCTAGATACGTTTATGGAATTGATTCTCTATCAAACGCAATCCAATCAATCCATCCGAGACACATAGGGTATCATGTCTAAAAATTCCACATTATTCGTACACCGTTATACAAGCTCCCAGAATCCCACTCGTGCCACCGTCTCACCCGCACTCCGGATGATACACATATTCTTCCCATTGGCTTTGCCCTTACTCGAACCCGTATTCGCCACCTTCGACAATTGGATGGACCCAATGCCCGTGCCCTTGCCTTCTGCGAGGTTGTAGTTACCTGTAGTAATGAACCCGATGAGGTCTGCTTCCGTTGGAACCGGCAGGTGGTCCTGGCGGGCGTCTGCATCGGCGGACGGGGCGATGAGGGATGCGGCGAGACGTTGCCGGGCTTCCTCGGTATTGAGAGAGTCACGGGCTTGTTGCCTTTGAGGTTGCTTCTTGGTATCGTCGGGCTTGTTTGCGAGGGAGAGCCATTTCTGGCGGAGTTCGGGATCGGTGGTTGGGAGACGGTAGATGCGGGCTCGGGGGGTTGGTGTTCCGCGGTTGAGGAGGGAGAGTTTGACGGTCGCCAGAGCTGAGGCATCGATGGTGGATGGAGGGTTCTTTAGTGTGCGAGCTGCCTCATATGTTGACAGTTGGTGGATGTCCATCGGTGGGTGGGTGGCATTATCCTCGGGTTTGACATCCTCGGGCTTGGTCTCAGTTTCCGAGGGCTGTTCCTTGTCATTGGCGCTGCTCTCTGTCGGACCTTGAACGAGCCTCTCCCAGTCGCAGGCCCATCCCCGTCCTACCTCGCCCTTCTGACCATTTTTCAGGTCAATGCTCTCAAACTCGACCCTGCGCCCCTTCGGACGCCGCTCCCACTCCTTCTTGGCTTCTTCACTCTCACGCAAGCCCCATTCCCAGCCTGCCCGGGTACCAGGGAAATCACCAGGGAACCAGGGCTCCCCTGACTCGAATAAGAGTTGCTGCTGCTCTTTCAAGCCTCCGAATCTTGGATTCCCGCCACTCGAAAGTGGATAGAACATCAGCGAGTACCAGAAAGGAAGTAGACACTTCCACGGGAGGAGAACAGTCCAGCTCCCGGGGGCGTTGCTGTTCTTGGAGTAGACACTGGGTCGACAGGCCAGAGCAATTACTGGTATCTTCGGATCAGTATCCTTGGCTGGCGGGCGTATTCCCGGGCCAGCTTCAGAACGACGCCGGTTGATAGCCTTCTGGCTAGGCAACTGACGTGCAGCAGCCAACCGAGTGCGACGGTCGAAGAGAGCAGGAGCTGTCTGCGTGCTGTCAGGAGACCACGATGAGAGCAAAATAGCCAGATCTTGCATCTGGCTGTCGGATGATGGCGGCTTCAGAGTCTTGGGCGGAAACTCGAGACGAGGATCGGATACAGAGAAACCAAGAACGGCGTTCTGTGGCAGAGACGAAGGATTCGATACCCCCAGGAGAGAACTCCATGTAGCCTCTGGGCTGTTTGCTGCAATGTCCTTCCCATCCGCAGCAACCGGTTTGAAAGACGCAAGCAACGCCTCCATCGCGCCTGGACCGGTGATTTCAATGCTGCCAATCTCGAACCGCAAATCCTCCACCATAACAGGAGGATTCTGCTTTTTCGAAACGCCCAGGAGTGTATTCCACAACTGCAAAAACGCAGACGGATGCACTCGCACAAATATCTTCCTCCTATCCTTCTTCCCCTTCCCCTTTCCAGCATCATCAGCATCAGCCATCTCCACATCCTCCATCTTGGCCTCAGCACACCGAATCAACGTAACCGGTGCAATCGGCCTGCGCTCACCCTCCCACTCATACATCCAAGCCCGCAAGCACTTCGTCCCAGCCCTCCACTTCTTCCCCCTAACCCCCCACGCATCTTCCCCATTAACCCCAACGGCCCTCAACACTCCCTCCAGAGCCTCCTCTGTCCCCTCCAACTGAATCGTAGCCATATAACTCATATCCCAAGCCACCGCCCCCCTCGACCCCCTAGCCCGATGCGTAGGCCTATAACTCTTCTCCGTCGGCGACACGGGCAACGCAAACCGCCACAACGGATCCTTCGAAGTCGTCATACGGGCCCTCTTCGCATGAAACATATGCGTAGGCAACCAAGTCTTGCACCTTTGCCGTTTCTTGAATTTCGACTCCGGTGGTATCGGCCTCGACAACATATTCTTCTTGATCTTCGGCACGCGAGGCGCAATCTCAAACGCATGACTCCCAGACTCTTCCAACTCCACCCGGGTATCTTTATCCCGTTTCGCTTTCAGAGCCGCTCGCTTGGCTTTAGTCTTCGAGTTCAAATTCTGTAATCGGCGTGCTGTTTCGAGTCGAATGCGCATCTGCTCGGTCGGTTTTCTCGTTCGTGATGATACCGTGGGTGTATTGTCTTCGAGCATCTACAACCAAAAAAAACCACACCTAGTTAGATTTTGTTCTATAGTTTCTACAATCGAGAATAAATGAAAAGATGCACATACCTCTCTCTTCGCCCTCGCCCTCAACCTCTTCGGAACCCTCTTGACATTATGACTCGCTGTCCGTCTTCGCAACGATCTTGGCACTTTCTGAAATGCCCGACTAGTCAATGCAGACTTCGATCGCTGCATCCCCGACTCCAGGGACCGGATCTCGAATTCCCTGGCCTCCACATAGGCGGCGACATCGAGTTCTCCGGACGCAGAAAGTGCAGCATCGGCCGCCTGCACGGCGAGGGAGCGGGCATCGAACGTTTTGGCGCGCTTGCGGGCGGCGGCGGAGAAGCCGTTCTGATTGCCCGCGAAGCCGGGCTTGCGCTTCGAGGCAGGATTGAAGGCCATGGTGGCCGCGGAGGGATTGAGGTTCCGAAGGTAAGGGGAGAAGGAAAAAAAAGAAAGGGGCGCTGGAAGTGGAATAAAGCTTCTGAACCCTGCGGTTCGGGCCTGGAATCATGAATTTGGATGGGTTGGTTAGCGCGTCAAGTTCCCGGCCGACAGCCACCCCGACGCACAAAAGGCACGCACCAATGACGGCACCCGGCAGGCAATTCCAGCAACGCTTGGATTTCCTGGCTGTAGATCGCTCAGACCGGGGCAGGCTAGCTTGTGTCCTACGCGGTTTAAGGTTATTTATTTGCCTCTGGCTAGATCTACTGACATCATACGATGGGGGGAAAAAGTATTGTCGTAGCTTCGTACGTTGATTTCTTTTATCTAGTGGCAAGTCTAGTTCTAACAGTTTGCCTTCTCAGGTCATTACCCCACTATCAGAATGTCAACGCTTTCTATCAGACCCCTGCCATGTCTATCGTCTTGAATGACGTGTTTACAGGTTCTTGAGGATGGCCTCAGCGCTCGAGAACTGCACAATTGTAAGCAACTACTCAATCCATAGCAGCAATAGTGTATGGCTTACCTCGAGGTGGTTCTTAGCGGGCTCGCGCTTGGCGTAGGTGACCTTGCCGTGGTCGAGGATGATGGCGTAGCGGGCAGTGCGGCCCTCCTCGTCAGCCCAGCCGAGGCTCTTGGAGAAGCGGGCCTCAGGGTCGGAAAGGAAGAGCTACAGAGCAATTAGCATGTCTCAATTGAACAGAAGAGAGGTTTGCATACGATGTCGTCATTCTTGACGTTGTTGGCCTTGCCCCAGGCGCTCATGACGTAGGCATCGTTGTAGGCAAGGACGGCAACAACGTCGACACCCTTGGCACGGAGCTCGGGGAGCTTCTCAGCGTACTCGGGGACGTGGCGGGCGGAGCAGACGGGGGTGAAAGCACCGGGGAGGGCGAAGAGGACGACCTTCTTGTCGGCCCACTCCTTGGAGGCGTAGTAGTTGATGGGGATACCGCAAGAGGTGATCTCGCCCTGCTCCTCAGTCCAGGGGATGTAACTGTGGAGAGTCACTGGTTAGTGGATGCAAATACAGACGGGTTATGGTTGTGTTGCTGCCGGAGGCAACCGACCAAAAGGCGGATGGAGTTGGGGGGGGAGGGGCAGAGAAACTCACGAGAAGACCACGTCAGTGGGGAAGCTGTCACCGGCGTTGATTCCAGACATTGTGATGAGATTGAGTGGTAGTAGCGAGTACTAGAAAAGTTGAGAGATGGGAAGAGTTGTGAGTGAAGAGAAGTTGAGAGGGGTTGGAGATGGTTATATAGGCAGGGAGGAAGGAAGAAAGGACGGACGGGGCAAGAGCCTGTGGCGGGTAATATATACCTTAGCTTAGGGAATGGTTCCTGTCTGCGATTGCACGCGTAGTGAGTGAGTGAGGGCCAGCGAATAATGCAGCGACGGCCCGCCCAGGGCGCCATGAGGTGATCCGAAGCAGAAGGATACCGAAACCTTTCGATTGGGTAGGGCTTGGAGGGGTCTGTATTATCAAGAAGACCGCCCGAGACTGAGGCGCCCCGCCATCCCCCCACCGGCACCACTCCCGGCTCTGGCCACCATATCTACCTAGACCGTGTCGGTGACAAATCGTCCTCCGAGCCACGATGTGTCTACTGTCTACAGGATCGGAGGCTGCAGGGTTCAATATTGAGCATTGTCCGTTTAGGAACGCCTCAGACACTCATGGATGACGAATTATGGCTCAAAAGGGTCGATAGGTCCAGACCTCAGCAGGTTTAATCCCTTTCGGTAGAGCAGTAGTAATCATCATCCAAGTACAGCATGTTCTCACTCTCTATCAATCCCTATCAGGGTCAGGAACAGCCAATCTGACAAACACGGCTCTCACCCGGGTCTACAATCTATAGTCGCATCATGTCATCCCAATACAACCAACCCCTGACCCTGACCCCGATCTCTCCCAAGTCCCAAAATATCGCTAATCTAGACCTGTTTCCCTATCGATAAGCTTAGTAAACCGCCATTGACACCAGAAAATCAATCAATGTGTACGAATCAACAATCCTTGACGTAAGACCAGTTGACAGCCCCAAAGTAAAACCGACATGAACATCAACCTTCATTTCCACCTCAATCGACAAAGTTTTCATCAATTCATCTGAGTTATTAACACAGAACCACAATACCCAATCAATTGGTCTCCCTTAACCTTATCAAACCCCCCAAGAGATACTCAATAGCTTCTGCATCGACACCTCAGGCACAACAACACCCCTCCATCCCACCACCAAAAACTAATTCCTATTGGCTCAACGGCCCAAATCACGAGAAACTAGACCCGCCCAGACCAATATCAAACCAATCATAGCCACCCTCCCACCCTCGTAAAGCTGCTCCTCTGCCCGCTGCCAAGCAAGCCACTACGTAACCCGTCCACAGGCCGTTTAAGGGACCTTGGTGCTTGGTGACCGCCACTATGCAGGATCCCGAGGATTATCCTACCCGATTTTCTTTGGGAAGATGGTTTGGTTCGGCCATTGAAATGCCATTTTTTACAGTCAGGAGGAGGAATTCTACCATGGTTATGTCCACTGTATCGGCATTGCCACTGGACTATGATGTGTGATCAGCCCGGCTTGCGTCGGACCGCAGACACGGATGATGGTATCCGAGAATCTGATAAGATTGGCCAACCAACCATAGGGAACAATCGGCCTCCGATCACGGAACTTGAGTATCGGTAGTTGAGCACTTGGGGCTATCATTATTAAGATAGGACATACAGAAGCCGAATCGACTCTGAGATGAGTAAGTAACACATCGCCGACTTCCCCGCCATTTTTATGGATTACCTAAGGTAGGTGAGTCTGGGGCAATGTACTAGGATTGCTTCCCCACCGCGATTATACATCATCCGGGTTCTAGAAGGCATGGGTGGCTAACCCCTGACGATGGACAGGGGTTGGTCTACGAGTGCTTAGATGGTGAGGCAGTAGATTAGTAACATTGTGGCATCTAAGCGATGGGACAATATGCTTCGAAGACATAACACTACCCAGCACATTGTGCAGACTTTCAAAAACAGGGGCGTTCTATGGCAGTGGCTGCCCCTCTCCAGCCTAAGGTTTAAACACCCAACAGATTGCTTGTCTCCCCCAGCAAATGCAAAGCAGACATCAATGCCGTGTCATCTGGGGACATAACCTGCTGTTTTTCATACCCTGGAATATGGAAAGGGAGCTCCTCTACCTCGCAAACAATTCCAGGATCGGGTAACTCGCCACTTTGGAAGTACTGCCGAACTGCTTTTGCCGTGCACAAGGATGGTCCACTCAGTGAGCAATGCTGCGGCATCAGGCTGTTGTTAGTTGCGTTTATGTCAACCGCACTGGAAAGTACTCACCCCGACGGAGTTTTGCTTTAGCACGATTGAGTCGGGGAACCCGCGTGCCATCGCATAGGCGCTGCTGGTATGTCAGTTGTGCTCCTTCAAGAACTGCCAGGGTCAAGTAAACAGACTTTTGTAGCGGCGTTACTGGATCATAAGTATTTCCGATGAATAACAACGGATGTGATGTGTTGCCTGTAAAGGGCCCTTGAAGTGCGCACGTCCGTCAGTTTGCAATTCCGAATATGATGTCGTGATGTTTAGGCTTACCATCATAGCGCCACTCAGGCCGCGTTTGCAACCTAATACAGGACATGCGAATCTCAGCCCAGAAATCTCCTATAGCCTTACTTTGCCCCCGGAGCGTATGCCAATAGCTTCGGAATACCTCCTTGGGGATTCCGTCGATACCTGGCCCGTCTGTGCAAACAATATTCATTGCAGCCTCGGAATCGCTCTCGCCGGGCACTTTGCAGTGCTTGGAAGAGGGGTCACACGAAGGCGGTCCATTCCACTTCTTGGCCTTGATTTTGAAGTCAGCGAAGGAAGACCCATTACCGTGCTCGAGATCAGCCAACACTTGGGCCACGAATTCAAATGACTTCAAAGGACTGTAGAGAGAGTTCTTGACCAACAACGTTACATCGCTGTAGGTTATTATTTCCGGACCCCTACCCCCAGAAGCAGCCACCGCAATGGGGCTAGATGTAAGATTTGTCAAAAGTTGCTCAAAGCGAAATTTGAGATCTTCAGGGCCACCATGACCACGCGCAAACGGGCAAGATGTTGGTCCGGCTGTGTGACAATACTCGAAAAAGCTATCGAGGGCAGCGTCCGCGTCTTGTAGGTTAGCGAGCCACATGCCAGCGTAGTAGTCATTGGCATTACAGACGCCATCAATCACAGCACGGCCGATGCGATGAGGCTGCATGGCCGAAAATGTAGCCCCCAAGACTGTCCCATACGAGAAACCCCAGTACAGCAATTTTTCCTGCCCCTTGTTCCAGCGGTTCTGCAGCTTGATGGCTTCAATGTCCAAGTTTGGTTCATGAGGGGAAGCATCGATAGCTGTTGAGAGTAGCCTCTCGGTTTCTTGCTCGCGCCACTCTCCATGGCGCTCTACTAGCTCAACCATATCCGCCACCACTGGGGCTGTATTCATAAAAGGTCCTATCCATTCTTCATTCTCTGAAGACTCGGCACTTGGCTGACTGCAGCTCATACCAAAGGCCTCGAATCTTGCCCATCGAGTATCAAATGCTGTTTCAGAGCTTCCTAGAGCTCCCTCTGCCTCCGACTGCAATGACCACGCTTTCCTTGCCATTGGGTCAGGAAAGCAGGAAAAGTTCGGGGTTGTATTATTGACCCCCCTTGGATCGAAACTGACGACATCAAAGTATTTTCCCGTAGCGGGGTCTGCACTTGGCGATTCCGCGGAATCAACAATTGTCTGGATAGCTTTCCCATATCTGAAGACAAAGCTTGCTCCGGATCCACCAGGACCACCTGATTTTGCACTCAGTACGAGCACTATAGAGTAGTAATACGACCTCTCTTACCCGGATTTAGGAGAATAGCTCCACCGTATCGCACATCCGTGACGGGTACTTTTGCAGGCAGCTTGATGACAGCCAGGGCGATCTTCGATCCTTTGCCATCGGTGCGGTTCCAGTCCATTGGAAGCTCCAAGCGGGCGCATTCGTAAATCTCAAAGCAGGGATGATATATAAGTTGTTCGGTCGGCGTGACCTAAGGGGCTGTGTAAGCACCTGATGATCTGACTAGATGGATTCACCCACATCTTCCCATTTGAATGGAGCATCATCGGGGGAGGATCCTGGCAACTGGTGCCCAAGGGCCTTGCTTCTGTAAAGATTCACATGCAATTGCAAGATGGCAAATGCAGCTAGGGTGAGCAAGATGGAGAATCGAATGACTCGCCCTTTGAAATATTGTGGCCTAGCGGACAATGCTCGAAAATCGGGCTGCCGACCAGGCACTTTCGAGTCTGGAGGCGCCATAGTGGCGCTAGATGATTATGCGTATATCGGAGACGTAGCCTGAAAGAATGTTCTGGTTACAATGGTGATGGTGTCATGAGACCGGATATTTATATCAGCTCATTTCCATCCCTGCAAGCTCGAGGCCAAAAGGTCAGTGCCTAAGTAGTGCAAGTACACTGCCTTAGTGTAGTTCTAGTCTCAAAAGATCATTGCCACCGTTCCTTCCGAACCAGGCATAGTCATCGAAGCGCGTTGGGTGACTGGTGCTCCCCCGCCGATAAGCCGATGCTAGTAATCCTTACCTGCGGACTACCGGTCAACACCGCCGGGCTATAGAGAGGTGGATAAGGAGTACATGTTCAGTGAGTAGTATCAGAGGATCTTTGAAGCCCTCGGGAAGCCAACGATGTCCATGTTCTCATTAAGACGCGTTTTTGATCAGCATGTATATATCTCCTGGAGCGTCGCTTTTGTAATACCATCGACCCATTCATTAGTCGACCGAACTAGTACTATCGGTGGCGCGCCAACAGATTTCCGATCTCCGACCGTAGGTACGGAGTACTCCGTACCTCTGACTGAAATTGGAGCCTCTAATGCAGCGCCAAGACCCCACGTGATGTATAGTTAACGGTTTATGTACAATGAGTCAACCATGACCTCTTCTCCAACCTTCTCTTCATCTCCCACCTTGTGCAACCGAGTCGACATTCCTTTCTATATCAAGAAAATCCAAGAAACCATGGCGGACATTAAGCCTCCTTTCACGGAGGAATCGGCGCGGAAGAAGGTCAAGGCCGCCCAGAACCTATGGAACACTATGTGAGATTTCCCTCGAGATATATGGAGCTTCTGCATGGGGTCTAGAATTTGCCTGGATCTTGCAACCTGTCGTCATTATCAATGCTGGTATGAGGGGTCGAAGTCTATTGTGAACCCAATGTTCCATCCCTTGCTTGCAACTTGGCCTTCCGCGTGCCGGCCATTCTTCATGTTCTGCTGTGCTGTTACCTCATTTCTCGTTGATTCTTAACGACATTCTTGATGGTTTCTGAAACGCTTTCACTGCCTGAAGTTTGCGATCTTCTTAGGCACATCTATCGACATACTGACGGACTATACATGCAGGGATCCCGTGCGAGTTGCGCAGGCTTATACACCCACATGCATTTGGCGCAACCGGACTTCATTCTTCTCCGGCACAGAAGGGATCGTTGAATTCCTAACAGCCAAATGGAAGCGCGAAAAGAACTATAAGCTGCGCAAGGAGCTCTTTTCCTTCACCGATAACCGTATCGCAGTGCAATTCTGGTACGAATACCAAGACGTTGAAGATGGCCTGCGTTGGAAGCGCTGCTATGGTCTCGAAGACTGGACCTTCGACCGGGAGACAGGGAAGATGTGTAAGAGAATGATGAGTGGGAACGATATGCTTATCGGTCCTGATGGTAATGGAGAGGGAAGATGGTTTGTGGAAGGGGTTGATCTTGAAGATGTGAAAATTGGAGAGGAGCATTGGTGATGGGCGACTGACTCCCAAATACCTGCTGTCATTTGCTTGGCCAGCGGGTACACAATATATGGTCCACAGCCATTTATGGGGACAAGAAGAGAGCGTTTGACAATATTTCAGATGCTATACTGCATGAAAAATATACGGTGGGTTCCACCTTAGGGGCTGCGTTTTCCGTATACCTGGGTATATTCTGACAAGATTGGTAATTCTAAGATCGCCTGCCATTCTCAGGGCGAGTCGGATAGTCGATTATACAGTTGGCACGTAGCCAGGGTGTTGAGGTTGCGCGAAAGTCGATGCCTATCCCGCCCTTTGTCGAATGCCCCTCGGCCAATTCGTAGTACTGCGTAGGAAAGGAGCATATTTATCCCTGCGTCTGTAACTTCAGCTTCGTGCAGAGAAGGAGTAGAAGATAAGATTGGCTCAGGTATTTGACAGGCCGGGCGGACGTGTTGCGACTTGCAAGTGTGACCTTGGCCCCCCCTGTCTTCGTGCAACGAAGGGAGGAATGTAATTTCGCCTTGACTTGCAAAAGATCCCAACCCCCTCCAGGGCGCGTATTGTCCGTAATGACGTCGTCGCCGATTCATGAGTCTAGGGGCTTTGGATGACATTCCGGGGAAATCGAAGGGAAGGACGAGCTTGGCTGATCCCATGTCAGTCGACTAGAAGTTCAGCGCCCATGCTTGCAAGAAATGTTGCGACATGCTCACCTTGACCATATTTATTTGAATCCAATCACCCCGTTTCTCTGAGCTGGGAGAGATCGGTGCCGACCGACGAGCAGCCCAGCCAGGTTGAGGGCCGCATTCCAAGCCTATTGCACCCAATGCTGGCGGGTGCCCGGGAGGGTGAAGAGGAATCCCAAGCAAAACAAACATCCGACAGCCATTCCACAGGCTCGACCTCTCGGCGTGGTATGCTGTTTGCCTGCTTTGACCACCGCGCATGGGTCTGGCAAGCATGCCGCCAGGAAATTACTGGCACCCCAGGAGATTCATCTGCACTTTCAATGCCCCCTCATCCGACAGTGACAGTCTGGACCTGGGTGTGATCTGGGCACATCATCGTCAACCGACTTTTCTGCACGCGCTACATGGGGCGCTGAACGGACAGACAGCCTGGAAAGTATTAACGCAAGAGAAAAAGGGACAGGACAATAGGCTATTGACAGACCCCCTCCATTATCTGTTCCTTGTGCGAACGGTGCATGCTATTTAGTACTCACATCCGCGTAAGTGTTTAGAGTCCTCTGCTGCATGTACCAGTCATTTTCATGCTTTGGTACACCCTTTAGAATTGATTCGTTCTCTGACACTCGGAGGATCTAGTCGGAACCATCAAGATAAACACCGCCATTTGCCATATGCAGACGCGCTAATACTTGACCCTGCTTTCCCCCTGGAAGACGGGGCTAATGGACGAGAGAACTACGTTTCTCGCTCCTGAGACAATGCGGACGCCCCTGACAGACGCGACAGCGAGAGTAAATAAGTGTTTAACACCGATTACGGAGCGAGAAGAGCAAATGAGACAAGCACGATATCAGATGACATCGCCAGTGCCGATGTCTATTGTGACAAGTCCCTTGGCCGCGAAAGGAAACACAGAGATCCATTGCAGTTCACCCGTTCCAGATTCACAGCCCGCGACCAACCGGAATTCTACCATATCGGCGGCGTCAATCATCTCGAATCAAGGGAAAAGGAAAACACACGTGGGACCATGGCAACTTGGGAAGACTCTCGGCCAGGGGGCAAGTGGTCGGGTGAGGCTGGCGAAGCATTCGGTCACAGGGCAACTGGCGGCGATCAAGATTGTATCGAAGAAGTCAGCAGTAATGGCGCAGAGTGCGAGTCTTGCGAAAATGGACAAGAAGGCAGGTCGTTTTGGAGGACTAGGGCCGAGGCAGATTCCATCCGGGCTTGAGCGCGAGGTTGTGATTATGAAGCTGATCGAACACCCAAACGTGATCAACTTATACGATGTGTGGGAGAACCGGGGAGAACTGTAGGTGATATCAGAGGACGAGATGAGGTTATAGCTGACCATGCTTAGATATCTCGTCCTGGAATATGTTGAAGGTGGAGAATTGTTCGGTTACATCTCTCGGAACGCGCCCCTCCCAGAGGAAGAGGCCGTGCGAATATTTCGACAGATAATTGCTGGCCTTGACTATTGCCATCGCTTCAACATTTGTCACCGAGATTTGAAGCCCGAGAATATTTTACTAGATCTACAGCACAATGTGAAGCTCGCTGACTTTGGAATGGCCGCTCTTCAAACAAATCGTTGGCTTAATTCGTCCTGCGGAAGTCCTCATTACGCTGCTCCTGAGGTCATAGGAGGCAAGATATATCTTGGGGACAAGGCAGATATATGGAGCTGTGGCATCATTCTGCACGCATTACTGACTGGGTTCCTTCCATTCGATGGAGGTGATGTCGACAGCACCCTTACCATGGTGAAGCGCGGTGCTTTTCAGATTCCCAAATGGGTCGGTCGCGAAGCTGCGGATCTCATCAGACGTATACTGGAGAAAAATCCGGACCGTCGGATAAGCATGGAAGAAATTTGGATGCATCCTCTGCTTACCAGGTATGAAAAGCGCCATCAAGGGACAGTGAGCCATCATGTGGGCCCTCCACCGCCGCTGTTGCCGCAAGATTGCGGTCCAGCTATCATTAACAGACAGGATGTTGATATCGACCTCCTGAGAAACCTTCAGACACTATGGCCCGACTCTACCTCGGCCGGGATCCTCGCAAAGATCTTAGATCCTGCGTAAGTTACCTCGTCCCTTGGAGTCCACATATGGTAGTTAGGGAGGGAACCCATGGCTAACCAATTCATTAAACTAGTCCGACTCAAGAACGGATGTTTTACAACGTATTGGTGAAATTTAGAAATGAACAGCTAGAAAACTACCAGGGTCAAGCTCTCCAATACTCTGCCAGCGACTACCACCACATTTCAGCGCCAGAGCGTGTACCGAATAAACGAACTAGTCGTGTGAAGGCCAATTCAACAAAATGGTCTCAGTTTCCAGCCGTGAAAGAGACAGGTATCAGAGCCAAGTATAACGAAGAGCCGCAGTCATGTGCGACAGTGCGAAGCTACGACCCGTTCAGATCACCGCAAGATAAATACGCCAAAGAAGCGAAATACGCCAAAATCACCGTCTACCGGAATGGAGTAGTTGAGAAGATCAAAGAAGGACCCTCCGAGACTGTCCGGCCATCGAAACCAGTTGTGAAGGGTGACATAGAGTACGAAGACCTGGAATGTCCGCCAAGCTCACCTTTGGTGGTGACGCGTGACAAGAAGATGAAGGTCAACTCTGTCAAATCGTTCCAGTCGAAAACCTCCCTATCAGGATCTCGTCGAGCTCTATATGGCACATCAACACCTCGTTCTGCCAGTTACAAACGCAATGTATGTTTCCGCCATGCTCGAAATCGGTCACAGGGATCTATGTCTGTCAAAATGAGGGTCGCGCGGGCCAAAGCTCGTGACCTCAAACTTGATTCCAGTGAAAGCAGCCTGGTATCTGCATTCGAAGACGATCCATTCTCCGACGCACAAGAGAGTCCGTCATTGCCAGCCCAGCCTACCGTTGTACGCGCTGCTGCTGTCACAATTAAGAATTGTCCCCAGATGAAGAAGGTGCGAAACAGCGATATCATCTGGAAAGATGATGCGCGGAAAGTGTCCCATGAGCTCAGTCAGATATGCGAGGAGGCTTTCAACGGCAGCTCACTGTCAACGAATTGTACTGCTAGTACGTGTATTGGTTCCGAGACGCCTGCAACATCTGTATCAATGGCTAGCCCCGAAGCATCGCACCAGAAGCTTGCTTCCCACAGCTTAAACCACTCTAGCACAGGCACAAGACCTACGGCCAGATTATCGCCAGAGTCCTATACCACCGCAGAACTCATTGAAACTCGCCGCAGGTTTATTGAATATTCTCGTCGGGATGAGTCCAAAAATACTCACTACCTTAAGCCGATCATAGGTCATATAGATCGTCTGCTTGAGCAGGATGAAATGAGGAGACGAGAAAGACTCGAGACTCCTCGGCATTACGCTCATTCAAATGGGAACCCATTCGTCCAGCCATCAAATGAAATCCCACAACCATCAAGAGCATCCGAGAACATGAGTGTTGCATCTGACAGTCGAAACAACGGTAAATACAAAGAGGATGACCAAAGGATCGCCTCACAGTCGACTGTTGGAAACAACTCAAACCGTTCTAGCCGCGATGGGAAGCGAACAGTCCGCATGGTCCCTCAAAGTTCTCTACAATCAATTGAGCACACCAAGGATTTGCACCTTCGGGAGAACCGCACTGTGCTTCCTCGTGAGATTCCAGAGATGTCTGATGTGAACGCAACACTGTCAGACAGCGAACCGTCTGCACGGCCTACGCGTATATTCGCCTCTGTCAATTCTCGTCAAAGTCGGGGTCCTTGTGAATTGGATCCCATTGAAGAAAACCCGGGATCTCCAAGACGGAGCGGTACTCGTGCTTCAGACAACAAGAAATGGTCATGGTTCCAAACTAGGTCCCAGACATCAAGTGACAAGGCGACGAGGGCTTCCATCGACGTCCGGCCTATACAACCGAGTTCTGCGACTGTTATCAGACACGAAGTTGGGTCTTCAGGACCAACACCAGAGGCCCAGCCAGACAACTACTCGAAGAGCCGAAAACAGCCGCCCAGCAAGCCCAAGGGAGGATTCTTCAGAAGGCTTATAACCCGACGAGCAAGTAAAAATGCTCAAAATCAAGACGCAGGTGAGTTCGATGTACCAGATAGCATGAGACCCGGCTCATCACCCACAGGACCTGAGGACCAAGACACAAACCCATTGCTCCAACGCCCTCTTGAGACTGGCCGTACGTCAGACACAGACTTTGCCGACAAGCCTCTTCCATGCCCACCACGCAGCGCAAGAAACCAGAACTGGTTTGCTCGCGTCTTCCAAATCAAACCCGCTAGTCGAGTGGTAGCACTTAACACATCCACCACGAAAGCCCGAAAATTCATACACAAGACCTTGCGCGACTGGAAGAAATGGGGCATGGAAGAGGTCTACCTTGACAAGGATAAACGCGTCATCTACGGAAGCGTGGGTGAAGTCAATCGTAAGAAGCCCAAGTCCCTATTTCCGATGACTCCTCAACTTACACGATTGCAGTACTCAATCTTCGACCGGTCGAATTCTCTGCCGAATTCTGCACACATCTGGAACAAGGCCGACAAGAGAACCTCAGTCTTGTTCGTTTCAAGCAAGAGCGTGGAGCAGCCTCTTCGTTCAATAAGGTCGTCGACACCCTGTATCTTCTCATGAAGGGTCAACAAATGCTCATGGAGGACCCGGCCCGAGCCAAGGAGATGGTTCGGATCCTAGACGACTTTCCCAATTCTTGATGAACACAAACAATCCTCCCTGCCTCCCTGCCCTTCCACCCCTCCACCCCTTCTGGCCCATCCATTCTGGAAACATGACCCCCAGGACTAATGATACCATCTCACCACCCACTTGGTACCCCTTCTTTTTTCCAACGTTGCATATACCTTCAAACGACTTTAATCGACATACAGGATATCATAACATTGTCCATAATAACCACCTCCCACACCATCTGGCTTTTTTTTCCCCCAATCTTTTTTGTTCTGAACTTTCCTTCCCTTCAGGCACCCAGGCTTATCACAAATCCACACTCGCTTGGTCTTTCCTTTCTTTTCCTTTCACCAACTTAACCCAACACCCTCGTTGGCTTTCCAAGCGTCCATTATCATGTTCATGTTCATGTCATCTATACCTACCTACCTACCTCCCTAACCGAACCGAACCTGTACTTTGCACTTTTTTCACCACTCCCACTACCACAGCAGCGTTCATTCTCTTCTCCTTCAGGCTTTGAAAGCGTTCCATCAGTCAGTCAGTCATTCGACACACTAGTTATTTCCTAAGTACACACTACACACACTCACGATCACTCGTTCAATACAACCGGTTGTTCTTTCTTATATCGGCTTCAAGTCTGTCATAATATGCTTCTTTCTCTCTTTCTTTCTTTCCTTTTTGATCTGTTGAATGTAGGATAGTCTATTTAATCTAACACTACAGTTGAACTTACTTGCCTTGCTTGTTTGGTCAAAGGGATCCATCTATTTATCGAATGAGAATACTTCTGTCCTACGCATATGTAAAATAAAACAAGACAAGTCACAGTATGGTAAAATATGATACGAATCGAAGCACGAGACTTGTCCGGCCACGATTTTGTAAAAAAAAAAAAAAAAAAAGTGCTGTGTACCTAGGGTATTGATGCCTGACTCTACAGGAGGCTAAGTATGAAATAGTAGTGGTTTCAGGTCATGTGTAAAATTACTAGGGAAACAAGATACACGGCCCCAACACGGATCTATCCGAGACTCTGGAAATCCAAATGCGAGGTAAGATTCCAAGACGGCTAGATAAGATAAGAGACCTATTAGCTGGTGATGGTATAGGTGTTGATACTTGACTAGAAGAAAGAAAACATGAAACCATCGCATCTGAACAGACAATATGCACAATGCAACATAAAGATCAAAATCAAACACGCATGGAACAGAACATTGTGATTGCAAGTCATAAAGTTGATCAGACAGCCTCCCAAGTATGATAGAAAAGAAAACCAGAACTGCAAGATAGAATCGACACGTCAGACCATGATGACCTCCTTTTTCGCAAATGACGGCATAGCACCTTCCAGGGAAAAGCAGTCCCAGGGCAGTTGGCGAAAACCAGACATAATAGCATGAACGCAGAACAGATAGCCACCCGAAAAGTAGTGAAACATTTGAAATATAAAACCACCGCCAATAGCATTGAAAAAGCTTCATCACACATATTCCTCGAAAGAAATGGAAATGCAGCAGAAATCCGCACCAATGATTCGCTTCGTGATAGCTGACGCAGAGGCAGCCGTTGCCAACAGATGGAGCTTCCAAAGAAAGTTCCGCGCTCAGGTATTCCCAGCTGAGCCCGCTTGGCTCACAATGCATTCGTCAGATGAGGAACGGAATGTGCGAAAGTGGTCTACGAAGACCATGATGAATGCACGGGGCACTAGACTGGACCTTGGCGAGAATTCGAACGAAAAAAACCGATGAGAAGGAAAACGTAATTAGTAGGTCGCCCCAAGTAATTTATAAACCGTGAAAATGTCTTCCGGAAAGGGGAGTGTTGTAGATGATGAAGTAAGAACACGGTGCGAGTTATTGACTGCCAAGGCACCGCAGGTGTTCAATGAGAGCCGCAACATCGACAATCGTATGTGATGGTCAACCCAGACAGGCATCCTCGTACTTTAATCATGCAGCTCGTAACTCTCTTGCGTCTCGTTTCCATGACCTCGTAGCCGAATAAACACGGAATGAACCTTGCTTCTTCCTTTTTTTTTTTTCTTTTTTTTTCTTTTTTATTCCCTGGGACCTCCTTTCGTTCAAGGTACTGCAATCTTCACCGCTTCCCATGGCATATACAACATCCAAGGTACATTTTGGCATCATTTGACGTGGATATCCAATGACAAAATATTCCCTTAATGTCATCATATGCGTCGCGCTTCAATCGTCTGCGTTTTTGGAAAGCGGCATGGCCCCCCTTCAGACATTGCACAAAAAAGTCGTTTCCCTTGTCTCATCTTGTTTTCTCATACCTTGATAAATGCGTGGCAATGCCACTACAACCCAGGCGATGGGCCGATGTAGTGCTATCACGCATATCTCGTTGCAGTGTGTGACCAGCACACAAGCCTTGCGTATCAACCAACGACGAAGTCGACCCTGCCACCTTCTACTGCATTTCAACCTCCTCCAAGCCCATATTCATCAATCCACCCTGATCCCGATCATAAGCAACGGGTCGACCGGAAGCGCTAATATTTATCCCCGAGTATTATTGGCCCAAGCCCCGACGATTCAATGCATTGAGCATATCGCTATCGGTGCTAGAGCGACCTTGGCCTTGGCCCTGGCCTTGCCCTTGTCCTTGACCCTGGGCTTCTCCAGGGTTCAGCATGTCACGCACATTGAGTCCGCTGCGAGACGAACCACCGGGAGTGGACGTGGGGGGAGGGGTCATCGCACCTTGGTTGGAGTGCATGGGGGGGTAGGGTGAGCTGTGGGGAGACGAGGAATGACGACCGTCGTATGGGTAATTTGACTGTGGAGAGGGACGCCGATCATGTTGAGGAGGATAGTAGGGGCTCGGTGCACTATACGTCTGATATCCAGATGCAGAGGATGCGGGCGTTACCGGGGCAAGATTGGTGGGGTCGGGATATTCGAATCCGGAGCCTGATCCTCGGCGGCCAATGGGCCTCTGTCACGAGATATGAGTATCACGAGAGGCCGGTTGCAAACAATGTGAAGCACTGGTGACTTACATGATCCGGCGCTCCATTTGCAAGGGGCGGAGGGGCATTTCCATAGGGATGCTGATACATTCCTTGCGGTGGAGGAAGTGTACCTTCTGGCTGCTGCTGAGGTGGAAGAGGTTGACCATGAGCGCCATAGAGCATCACGCCGGGAGCCCCAGCGCGTCCTTGGTTCTGTGCATTCCGTAGGTGCGGGTAGGCGGCGTGGGCAGGTACAAAGGCTTGCGCCTGGGACGAGACAGGTGTAAACATGCACTCCTGGTTAAAGCGAATGCAGTTGCTACAACGGCCATCCTGAGAACTTTCGAATCCCGAGCAGCGAATCTGTTGGTTCCGACATAACGACGTTAGCCGGGAGCAATTATAGCATGACCCCCATCAAGGAGGCCAATTAACAAACTCCATGCCAGAAACGTACCTTCCGTCTCCGACAGTAGCGACACGCGATGGCAGTCCGCTGACGAGGGGCAGCAGCTTGGTAGACTACTTGAGGCGGCGGCGGCTGTTGGGCGTATACATCTCCGGGACGATAGGGACCCGGAGGTGGTGGCAGACGGTATGGATCCTGCGGGGGCTGGACATGGGGATGCATAGCAGCCATGTTTGATGGAGGCGGGTACTGTGTTGGGGGCGGATATTGGTGATCTGCAGCTGGGGGATACGAAGCCGGGGGATATGAGGCCGGAGGATACGAGGTTGGAGGATACTAGAAGTGACCAAGCAGTCCAGGTTAGCCAAGGCTCCGCGGCGGGTGGAAGAGAGCAGAGAAGAGTGAGGGACGATGACAAGAATGGACAACAATGGCAAGGGTAGACGCGCAAGTATGAGGAGGGGGGGCAAAACAATCGCAGCAACGTACGGGGTACTGAGAGGCCGGCGGATATTGAGCAGCTGGATTATCGTCCGGTTGTTCAGGCTGACTAGTATTCCATTGAGGCGGTGGTGGATACTGGCCCTGCCGACTAGGGTCGGTATAGTCGTTAGGATTGCGGTACGGGCCCGGCCGGTTCGGGTCGCTGTGATCGTTGGGGTTGCCGGACATTGGTAAAGCGAGCGAGCGAAAGGAGCTGCTTAAAAAGACGGGACCGGGCGACGGAGGGAAGCGCGAGGGCAGATGCAGGATGATGTGAGTCGAAAGTCACGTCCCGCGGGTGGTTCAGCTAAGTAGGCGGGCAGGGATGTGTGTCCTTCAAGGTTCGTTCGAGAGCGCGGCCCGCACGGGGAGAAAGCGTATGTATGATGCCGTCTGTTCGGTACGGATGCTCGTATGTATGGCTCAAGGAATGGAGGGCCGTATGTATGTAAGTAGTATGTAAGTACGTATGTATGTACGAAGGCGAGGGTGTGGGCGTAAAGCGACTAGGATGTCGATGCGGAGTCAAGCCGGTCACAAAGTCGACCAATTCAAAAACAGTTCCAGCTCCCGTCGGGTGATTTTCGAAGCTAGCATAGCCTCGTGGTCACGCTCAGCCGAAGATGGGGTGAAGGAGGGGAGGGGGGGGGGGGAAGAAGGCAAAAAGGAAGGAAAGAACCAAAGAGGATCTAATCCGCAGAGGGAAGAAGCCGAGGAAACGAGATGAGCGGATAGGCGAGGGAGGAAAAAGACCAGGGGGCAAGAGGGAGGCGGTGGAGGGAAGCAGGCGATTAAGAGGTCGAGGTGGTCAAATTTAGCAAGGGTCAGGGAAGGATGGTAAGGGGGGTGGGAAGGTAAGGGAAAATAAAAAAAAATAAGGAAAAAAAAATCGAAAAAGAAAAAAAAGGGACAAAGAGAAAAGGCAAGGACGTAAAAAAAAAGATAAAATAATTAAAAAAAATAATTTAATAAAAAAAAAAAAAGAAAAATGGAAAAACAGAGAGAGCCTCGGGGATTTCAGTTATGACGTGAGCGTTGAACACTGAGGGGCTCCAATGAAGGTGGTCCGTAATATCAGCCAGCCAAAATAACAGAGCTGGGTAGGACACTGGTGAATGAGATTCAATCACCACACGGGTTTCGAACACGCAATGGGAAAACCTGATACACGGGCAGGGCGTCAGAAGGCAATATAAGAATACCTCCGTCCAGAGGAAGGGAAGCAGAGAGCTTTAAAAGGGCACTCTCTGCTCGGGCGGAAAGCGTGCTACTACTCCGTTATAAGGATGATGGTGGGAGTCGGCCAAGCCAGCAGAAATAGCGTCTCAAAGGCCTGGCGGTAGCGCAAAGCAACTGTCAGTAATGATCAAACATCAAGGGAACAAGGGCTGCGAGGAGAACAGGGTCGAGCCTGTTGACCCGTGGCTGTAGTGAAAATCCTGGGATCTTGAAGCTGCAAACTGGCCCTGGGTGGGCGTGTGCGTACAGCTTTGTCCCTCTTTTTCCCTCTTTCGTACCCCTTCCGTTTCTCGATCCTTCTCTGACGCAAGACCAAAAGAAAAGATGATCGAAGCCCGCGCAGATCTTGATGCCCAGGATTTTCACGCCGACATGGTTTCTGCAGGGGAAAAAGCAACGGAGTGACAGGGAATCATACCTGTACCTGTGATACCGATTGACTGTTGACAGGCCGGGAATCAGAGGGTATTGTGTCTATGGAAGAAGCCGGACGATGAAGAAAAGGGAAGAGCGCCTAGGGAGCTAAGGTATAGAAAAAAAAAAGGGCAAAGTGAAGAGATTGGTCGATGCACACACATGGATGGATCGGAAACAGGTACTAGTGAAGGGACGAAGACGGAAGAGGGCTTCGATGCCAATTTCTAAGGTTCTACTCCGTACTGTGTGCTGTCTTTTTCCTTTCTCTTTCGCCATTTTTCTCGTCCCAGAACATAACAAACGATCTAGCGTGATGACTTTTTTCTTCCCTAGATTGATTGATTGATTGATTGATTCATAATACGACTCCATACTTGAGTACTTGCTCCGAGGAAATTGTCTGGGTTTTTGGGTCGCCGACTCGCCGGTCCGTTCGGGAGGCAAAAAAGGAAAAACGGTTGGGTCAAGCGCGTCAAAACGACACGAGACGCAGGGTGCGAGTCCCACGGCTGGCGGAAGCGGAAAGGCGGGAAGATTCGCGATGGGGATTCCCAGAGAATGCACCAGCTCGTTGTTTGGGTCGACTGGGTCCCTGGATACGATGCGGGTATGAGGAGCGAGCACTCATGGCGACTGCGATCCCAGCCTGTCCTAATTGCTACTACTACGTAGTAGGTAGTACTAACGACTAATATTTAATTTAGAGGCGGAGGCGATCTAGTATCTTGGTGTCCTCATCATTGGTTCAGCGGGAGAAAATCACCACGCGGGCAATTAATTTGTCGTCGGTGCTAGAATCACCATGGAACCCAGGCTCCATCGCCGGGCCAGCAGCATAGATAGTACCAGACGGGTGATGAATGCAATGGGTGCCAATTTCTTCAGTCAGCTGGCCCGGATTTGGCTAATTTACGTAGTAGATATTGAATTAATTTCACCAGCAGCTTGTGTGCATCGCTGACAGGGAGAGGCGTGGTGGGTGGGATGGGATGGGGAAAAAAAACGAAGTGAAAAAAACATGTGGATGGATGGAGTAGCGGTCATGGAAAGGAATAGCGTAGAAGAACGGTCCGCAGGCCAGGTGGACCCTGTCCAACACGCCAGCGACCCATAGATATGGACGGGGACGACCTAAGACGCAGCTAAAGTATTCACGGTTCCATGGGGATCAGCTGAATCGCTGTAAGGCCCTCGGGTTGGGCGTTTGGCAGGCCCCGGCGACCGCACGAACAGCCACTACTGTAGAGTCTAGAGCCTGAAGAGGGGCGTAAGTTTGCCAGAAGGCGCAAGTGACGACTGATGACGGAGGGAGGGTACGCCGGGACGGGTAAAGGCGCCGTGACGGAACTCCACCGACCGCTTCAAGTCCTTCCGTCTCCAGTTGGGGGCTTACCTTAGTACGGAATCCTATTTTTCTTTTTTCGGTTTTTCAGTTTTCGGTTTTCCTTTTTCCCTTTCTTTTTTTTCTTTTTATTGGAGTTTTGATTTTCTGCCTCCTCTGTTTTCTGTACTTGGGTCCCTCTTGTTCTTTTCTCGTTGCCCGGCACTAGGCACATGGGTATGGAACCTGGTATTTTTCCCACCGCACAGGTACGATGTGTGTGTGGGAAGCCATATGAAGGACCACAAACGCTGCTGCTGGTTAAATTCACATGCCTACCTCTATAGGCGTTGGGCTATCCCACTTACAGCACTTACGCCGGACCAAGATAGGAACTGCCTGCAGTACTAGTTACTAAAGGTGGCAGTTCTTACTCCGCTTGTTTACGGCATACGTAAAATACCCAATGCCGAACACTGTTAACTGTTTATAGGGAGGTCTGACTACTAGTAGTAGTACAACGCACCGAAGCATCTTTGACTAGCCAAGACACTACTACTAGTATACTGGAGGGCACTTGAACCATTCCATTAGCCAATGCGTCGCAAGGCGCCTGTTAACTGACTCGAGGCATATTCATATGCCACGTTATTGCCAGCAATGACTGAACTATCTACCAAACTAAAGGATAAGTGCTTACTACGTCTCCACGGACAAGGGAGGTATCTGTGATACAGCCGGTGTAGATACTAGATAGGTTGAGTTTGGGGAAGGGACATACTGGCTCCACCCGGGTAATGCCCGAATCTTTAAAGAAAGAGGGGCTGACGGCCCGTGGATGGCAAATGCTCGTCGGAGCCCTACTAGGTACTAAACACTGCACATCACTAGTCCTTGATTATGGTTGCAGAATATTAATAATCCTCAGCAGTTGCTGCATACACAGTACTCGACAAAGCGGCCCATCTTGGTCACACTGCGTGCTGACACAAAGGTCGGGATGCATCCAAGGCACTTGAAGGAATGAAATGGTTTTGGGAAGGAAGCATGGGAATCCAGCCTTAATGTCCCACTTTCCTGTTCCCGTGTTCCTTTGTCCTACCTCAGCTTCGATTGGATCTGTTTCTCTCCGTTCGGGGCTTACCCAAAGTCCTCAACCTATTTTGCTTCCTTTCCCCCGTATCCCATTCTTTGATGGGGCTACTCATTGGGAAGGTGGTTCTGCATTCTGTTTGGTTCCCAATTCCCAGAGCCCTGGTACGTGGGTGGGCTGTATCGAACCATGGTTGCTGGCGCAGTTAGTGTACCATAGCTCGGAGGCTCGGAGCAGGGCATCATCGGTGCTCCCTCGAACTAACCCACTAGGAATTCCCTTCTCAACGTATCTTCACCTGGTTATTGGGATTGTCGCACCTTGTTTGCTGCTGCTACCTAGCTGCTCCTTACATACACACCATGGCCTGATGACCAGCACGGATAGGGCCGATACTCGAGAGCAGACGTACTTTCTTTACACAGAGGAGGGGGCGGAGAAAAGCAGTCATCACCTGCACCCATCTCATGCGACACGGTCGGTAGGGACTTTGCAGCTACTAAGAAGGTATTAAGTTGCCATGATGCATGCCTGCCTGGCTTTATAAGATTGCGCATGTGAGGAACGGCCCCAACCCTTACTTCCCAGCTTGGCTGCATCCTCTCCATGGTGTCGCTGGCTCGTTTGCCGGTGGCCTGTGGGAAGACGCCATCGTATGGCCCTCGTACCACCATACCAGGTACATACCGAAGGAGGATACATACATAGAAACATACATACATACATACACACATACATGGTGCGCTCCGGGCCTGCGCCGGGCAGGAAGGGCAGAATATGTATGCTTCGCAGTAGCGCCCGCGTGCATGCAGCGGCTGCCTTGTTGTGGTCGGGGCTCTATCAAACTGATTGGGGCGGCGGTGCTGGGGATTCCCTCCCACGGCGCTCCTGAACAAGCAAACATCTGCACCATCTCACTTCTTCACGATCTGGCCGCTGATATGACTCGTCACCCGCGGGAGCTTGCATTCGCCTACTTACCATGTACGCTAATCATCATGATTCATGACAGACCGGCAGAAGAAATGAGTCCCTGCTCGGCGGCTGCATCAGTCACTGGTCGGTGGCTCGGTGCATTTGGTCAAGCAACACCGGGTCCCGATGAAAGGGCCAGAGAGTCAATGAGGGGCCGCCCTTTCCCCTAGGATCCCTTGCATCATCTCTCAGACCACCGGGGGGGCATGTATCAAACGGTACGGTCCAACCCGCCCGCAAGGGTTATCATCAATAGATCCTACTCAGATATGCAGCTTGTGACTCGGAAGGAATTGTGCGTGCTAGTCGATGCATTGCATCATTGCATCATTGCATCATTGCATCATTGCATGGGCCACTGCTCCAACGTTTCCCCGGTTCCTCGTTCGTTCCCTAGCCTCAGGTTGTATGTATGCATGCATGCGTGCATTACCCAACAATACTGGAGGGTGGTACTCCGTACCTGAGGTTACAGAGCCAGCATTGTCCCAAGGTCCATAGTTCGGGTTACCTCAGGCATGTACGGGGAGGGGCCCGGACATGCGAGATACTCCCGCGCGCGGATGTACCGCATTTTGCCCCGAAAGGACACACTTTCTTGACGAAATTACGATTTTCAGCCAATCGCAAAAAATGTCTTGCAAAGGAGGACGCCATTGGGTCGCATACCGTGAGACATGGTGGCATAGGGATTTAGTGTGGCCACGCTACCTGGCCTAGTACGACGGTCTACAGACATACTAGTCACGGGTACTCAAGAGATCATCAAGGTTTATCTCCAGCCATCGCCGAGCTATCTACTGCGGATCAGTTGCGGGAATACCGTACTCCTTGAAACGTCGATAGAAGTCCACGGATGAAGCGCAACTTGACACAAAGAATAGATTTGCTGGGTGTACGGTCCGAGGCGCGGGTCTATCCATGTTTCATCCTTACTTCTATGATACCAGACAAAGACCAGGCCGGGCGGGAGGGTGGAAAAGGAGGGAAAAAAGAGGGGTGGCGTGATAAAGAGCTGCAATGAAAAAAAAAAAAATAATAATAATAATGATAAATAAGTAAATAAATTAGAAATGAAAAATTAAAACGAAAGACGCCACACTACTCCATACAATCGGTGAAAGAGGCAAACCCCGGCCCCTCATCATGGCCTCTCGTTACTCGTTAGTCGTTACCCAACTGGTGGTAGTACTCCGGATGTAGATACGTAAGTCACTAGGTAACGGCGTTTGGGGGCCAAAAATAAGAACAATGTCTCTAGACGAATGATAAAGAGACACACCCCCCGATCGAAGAACACTGGAAAGTGGAAAACGATCAAGTGGAGAGGCCATTACTGGGCTAAGAATGTCCCCGCAAAATCCGCTCGTTTTGGGGTGGGTACGAGTGATGCAAGTCAGTCCAAGACTCCAAAGGTTAAGCGACAGCCGCGGCGCTATCCCATTGGCGTAGAGGGAGCCCTTGAGTTACCGACGCCTCGATTCTGGTTGGGTCCAGCAGGGAAAGGAGCGCTCCGAACCGTAGTCGCACGGCAGCTGATTGGTACACGGCGCGGGGACCAAAGCACCCAGCCCGGTGAATTAGGTTCCATTTTCCTCCCGGTTCACGGTAAGCGGTACGCACCATCAGTGGTTGGGTCGCTCGGAGGATGTTCGGTTCCGGCGATACCTTAAGTTACCGTGCGGTGAGCGGTATGCGTACCGGGGGTAGCCTCTGCTGCGGTAGCAGCGTTGCATGCTATTGGGTCGGCGGGGCCGCCAGCGCCTGGTTCCATGGATCAGGCCTTCTACTGGAACTGGCAGGAAGCCATCGAAGGTCCCGGCCACATGGAAGGATGGAGCAGATAATTAAAGTGGCGATGGAGGAGTCCTCGCGCTGAGGGATAGTGGGTTCATCCTCATCTGCGTCTCGTGTGTCCTCCGTCCCTCTGGAGGGGAGTGGAGTAATACTATCGATACTATCGATACACGGGCGGAATGGATTGGGCGGTGAGCCTGGTTACCGGGATTACCGTCAGCAGGGCGCGCTTGCTTCCACCATTGATACATGGTTACCACTTACCAGACCCCCAGTCCGAGGGTTGGTAACAATGGTGCGGCTCCAGCGGTCACGGTGGGTATGTACACCCAGATCACTGATGTATTGAGCTGAAAAGTGAAAGCACTAAACCGACATGCTGACACAGAATGCACCGATATGATAGGCCCGGACCGGGCTTTCCCACCTGCCGCTTCAGGCATCTCTATCGGTGGATATTGTGGCGGTGCCCAGCGCGACGTATGAGGTAATCCTTGCCGTACGAAGTCGACCTCTATGGAACCGGAAGGGGATTGAAGAACCTTTGTGCGGCCTTGTGCTTTTACCACTCCAGGCTGACACCTACAGCGCGCGCCTTGACTAAGTCGCGCATTCGTTGTAGACGCCCATCCCTTGGTGTTGGTCCTGGAACAAAGAAGACGCCTCGAATGACCTCCTAGCATCAAGTGGTCAATGAACAGAGGGCCGTGAGAGGGGGTCTTAGTGGGGAGCCCTAAGTTTCCCGGTGCTACAGCCTTGGGACCGCGCCAGAAGGGCATTATCTACCATGGCCCGATCGGTGGCACTTGAAAATAACTTGCATTAGCGCCAGTCGGCCCAATTTCTGTCGAGCGGGAGAGAGCAATGGAAACCTGAGAATGGTACGGCGTAGGCCTAGCACCGACGTTTTTCGGAGGGATGGTGACCGTGTCCCGGAGCCTGGGACTATGTGCGGGGTCTGGTGACATCTCCGTCAATGAAGCTATGAACCGGGTCGGTTAAGATCCCTGTTTTATGTCGCAATGTCCGAGGTGGTCTCGAGGGGAAGGAGTTCCAAACCGGCGAATCTGACAGACAGGCAGACACGGCTGCATCCACTGGCACATGGGAGCGGCAAGGGAGCTAGTCTCTAGGCATGGGTAGGTGCTTAGTGGAAGTTAGAAGGCGCGGCTGGCGATTGCGATTCGCTGCGGAGGCAGAGTCATCACCGCTCTCATCAGAGACAAGTCCAAGCATCTGCAACCTAATCACACTGAGATAACACGGCCAAGTGCGAACCCCTTTCTGTTCCCACCCTCCATGACCCGCTGAGCTCATCGTTGACTGATTATCTCTGCGTATGGGGGTCGGGGATTGGGTGCAGTTGTCATCGATGTTGACGAAGGAAGCAGCAACATGACATCAGTCGATGGATCGTGTGACATGAGTGACTTCCGCTTTTGGAGGGGTGGAATAATAACAACGTTTGGAGGGCGTCGTTGCGGGGGTGTGTGCTTTTCCTTGTGCCTTGTGGTCGTCATCAATAATAATCAGCATCAGCATCAGCATCATCTATTATCCACTTACCGGTATTGTGCTTGAGCCGTAGGGTTGGTACTCCGTATGTGACACCGAAATACGCAATACGAGCGACCGCCCAGTAGTTGAAGATGATGAGCTGTCATAAAGTCCAACTGACAACAAGAAAGTTGACCTCCAGCGCACAACAATCTACATCCCGACCAGGACGGAGCGTCAGCAGAGCAAGAATGCCGGAATTGCACGGTCGCAACCGGAGCCGGGGATTGGTGCCGTGACCTGGATGCAGAGGCGCTTGTGTCAGGGCGTTGGGCAACCAGTCCTCCTATCACCGTCGCCCTGCTAGTCATCTCCTGGTCATGTCCACGACGGCCCGCCCCGACTCCCGCCGATCTTATGCAGGAAGTGTAGTGTGTGCGAGGGCCATCCTATCCAAGTCATCATCATCACCATCATCATCATTATCAAGATCATATCCATCCATCTATCCAAACAAGAGGGATGCGGGGGATGGATGGGCAATGCCGGCCACTGCCCCAGGTTGTCTTTCTCGGTCCGTCCGTTCCGTCAGGTGAAGACAGCTCGAGCCTTCCATCTACGGGTCAATTGCCTATCAGTGTCGCGCCTTCCTCCCTTCCACACCCCTCCCTTGTTTTTTTTCCCCGCCTCACCCCTGTTCCTCTCACCTTAATCTTTCTTTCTTTTCTGCACATATAATTCTTTCCAATCCTCATTCTACTCTACCACTCATGTCTATGATATACTTTCGTCTCTCACACAGTAACGGCAGAACAAGTTCCCTCGAGGTAAGATACTCCCAGATAATCATCCGCGCAAGGTCAATGTAGCTCAACCCGGGATATTCAGGTATCGTGCAAGGACTTGGGCTTTCCCCGTTACTGCTTCACAAGTTGAATTTGTCGGAGCCTGGCCAGCCAGCCAGCCATTCAGCCAGCCAGCCTCACTTTGCCTACGACACATAATACTTCCTCCTAAGAGGAAGAGGAGATGAGGATGGCTTTGGCTGGGGGGCCTGAGGTGGAATCTTTGTTTGATACCGTACAAGCGGAAACGGAAACGGAAACCCAATTCAAAACCAAAACCGAAACCGAAACCGAAACAGCGGTCGGAAACCCCGTAATACCATAACGGGTAATGACGTGGTGTTACGACGGTGACATTGGGGGCGCGCCAAGTGACTGATTATTTCTCTAGCTCATTAGAGGACCTTCCCTTTTGGTGGCTACCCTCTGCTCTCCTTCGTCCTTAGTCTCCCTTGCCACGTTTTTTTTTCGACCCTCAGCGGCCCCGTGCATTGGCGTCCGCGTCTTTCCGTTGCCGCCAGAACCCACCATCACCTGCGTGGTGGGCTTCCTCACGCCTCAGGTTGTTGTCTCCGGAGTCTCCAGGATCCTACTCCACTGCACCTAACCTCGAATCGCCTTGGCCGCCAGCAAGTCCATGGTTCCATGGTGGCTGGTGATCTCGGGCACAGGGGTTCGGGGAGGCAAGTCCGCGGCCCAACTTGGGGCGTCCAGCCACCATGCATCATCATCACCTGTGATGCTTAGACGTTGCCCACAGGGGAAGACAGCGTGCTGGGTACTACTGTAGGGGATTGGGACCTAGGTAGGTAAGGTACCCCGACTCCGAGAGCAAGCAAGCAAGCAAGCAAGCCGCCCGCCGGGCAATTGGCCAGGCCGGAGAGCCGCGTTTGTCGGCAAGGCGGTCTGGAATGCATCCACCAAGCTGAACTAACCATCGTTTGGGCCTTAACAGTACTAGTTTACCGCCGCCGACGGGAAGAGCAAGACGGGAAGCTCGCCATGCTAACTGGGATCATCGATCAGCCCGCATACGGTGTCGGTCACGTGATGGTCCCGTGGCCTATGGGCATCCTCCCTGGCCAGTCCATCTCGACATCCTCGGCCGTTCTGGGGCTGGCGTGGGTGCCGGAAACAATCGTTGGTGCATTGAGGGCTGATGACAGAGCAGCCTGCATTGGGTGGTTCGGTGGCTTGGCCCTAGGGAGAAGGAAAGAGAACCAGGTTCGCGTCCCGGCGCCTGTCTGTGCTCGCTCGGGTACAAGTGTGTGTGCGCAAGTGCGAGCGATCTTCCTCACATAATGACGTGGCGGAACGAGGGGACAAACAACTCCAGATAGCCCTGCCAACCTGCCCTGTTCGCCGGCCGGATTCCCCCATCCAAGGGGAGATCTGGATTTCAGTGCCACAAACTGTCCTGCAATCTCCCTCGTTTCCCCATCTCCTTGGATTCTTTCGGTTCGGGTCGGTTCGAGTCACGCATCTGACCCTGCACATGGGAATACCGTGTGATAAGAATCCAGAATCAATGTGTGACACGCTGTACGAGGGGGTTTGGTTGTACATCTACACTCCCCGTCAAGGCGTCTCGTCGCGTGACGCTGGAAAGCGAAGGTTAGGCTCGGGAGAAGACTTTGGTGGCCGATGCCTGACCTGGTAGGGATGGCTCGTAACCACTCGACTCGCTAACGCGCCTTTTGCAACCCTCTTAGGCCCTAAGCCGTCAAGGTGGCAAAAAAGAAGCAGAAACACACAGGCCGCAACATTGAGATCCCCGCTAAGAGAAATAACGATCAGGTCTCCCTACATCCCGTTCAGTCTCTAGTGCTCACAGCCACTGGCGATCCGGACAATTTCCACCGCATACTAGCCCAAGTCAACTCTAATCTCCCAACACATCACTAAATGGACACTTGAAACGATGAAGAGTAACGTGAAGACCCAGGACTAATTGGGAATACGAATACTTCAACCCGTCCCCGTGGGTGAGCGAAACTCCATTCATTTGCTGAATTCCATGGCCAGCTGGGACACGATTCATTCTTTCTTCAGCAGATACCCGATCGCAGTATTTACTGAGCAGTCGTGGAAGAGCCGACGACTCAGGTAACCCACTAACTGACCCCCAGGATCTACCGCAAAGTCCCGACGATACACGATACATCACATTGCTGGCTCTGGGCCGTGGAGCTTATCTCCGGGCGCGGTCATTCAGCCGCAGTCAACCAACCATCACGGTCGTGTCCTCAATACCATGGCCACTGTATGCAAGGGTGAAACAATGGCAGACAGCCCTCCTTGTTTACAATACCGCCATGCCCACACGCGCACTCTGTAGTCTTTTTCTCTGAACGCACGGTAAAAAAAAATTGTCCAAGCAACACATGTTAGCAACGAAACCCCCGAAAGCACCCCTATATTAAGAAGCAGCTGTCCAAAAAAGCAAACATGCGTCTAGACCAGCAAGCGCGCTGCACGGATCCAAGAAAAGTACGAAGTATATCTCTCGATATTAATGACAAGGTCCGTATAGAATGCCCTTGCACATTAATAATCCAATATCCTCCGGTTATCCTACCCAGATAAGATTAGGATTCCTGGTCGATATTTCTCAAGAGGGGTATCGTATGACTAGGTTCGTACTATCTTTCACCCTCAATGGAGTAAATTAACCAGTCATGTGCCGGAAGGGACATTGTCAAGACATGGCAGAGGGTCCGTATTATTGAGTTACGCCTTCAGTCTTTGTTCGGGTTTCTGTTACCGAAAAGGGTATGACGTTTGTTTCCACCTGCAGGAATTTGACTTTTTTACTTTTCGGCCATCCATCACCGCATGACAGGCAGATGAGTTACGAAGTACGGAGTGGGAGGGAGGGGTACAGCTGGAGAATAGCACCCAGATAGGTATGGGGGTAGTACTTGAAAATACCTCCATCCGCCATTGGAAGAAGGCAAAGCGGACTCCACCGGCTGTTGGAGATTTAGACAAATATACTTAAGCATATCGAGGATATCGAGGATCCAGTGCTAACTGCTAAGCGTAGCCGATGAGATACATACAAAGAGAGTTTCGAGCACGGATATCGCGCATAATCTGGCCCCACGGCGCACAATGAATGCCTGATTCCGTGTCGATTGTCTAGGCGCTTCATCCACTCAGGTCACTGCCCCAAGGGGGGGCACTGAGTTGTGGCAGCGGGGAAGGGGACGAGGAGGGGAACGAATCAAGGAGGGGATATTTGCCCTCCATTGAGGGGAACCCGAAGATCGACTGTCGAGACCCGAAGGGGAAGTTGGGCGAAGCGATATTGAGCGGGAATGCCCCGCCGGTGGACGGGTCGAATCATGGCGGATCGTCGACAAGCACAAGGTTCATGGCTTGCAGGCAAGACCGCAAGACACCGTATTGAGCCCGGGAGAAGGACAGCAGTGCAATGGAATCGCCAAGTACTGACTCGGAGGGCTCGCCATCTCGCCGGTCTCTTGAGGATTTCGTGCGCGGGGCCCCCTTCCGTTTCCCCTCCAGGGCTTGCAGTTGCCTGGACCCGAAGAGGACATAATTCCGAAGCAGAATGGGCTTGGCTGGGAATTGACAACCTGGGGAGGGGCCATACTTACATAGATTCCCCCACTCGGGTCTTACAGGATGCACTGAAACAAGAAATCGCGCGTCAGCGACTTGGGCACTGATGCAGAGCGCGGGTGTTTGCTTCGATGGGACGAGGGAAACAGAGGTCTGGAAGAGTCAAGCCATGGACGAATTCGCACTCGTGCAGAAGTGGATAACCTGTTGCTGCTGATAGATGGCCAACGTCGTGGAGCTAACGGCACGTCCGACGGCCCGGCTGCGGCGCGCGGACAGCAGGCCATATAGCATGCACGTCAGTATTATCCTGAAGCCCGGGGACTCAAAAGTCCCGGCAGGCCTGGCAGTCTTGGACACGATGGCCATCATCATTGGGGGATGCGAACTGGCGGTAAGAGGATCCCGAAACTAGGTATGGAAGGTCCTTAGCGCAGCAAGGGAAACAATCGTGTACCGACTTTACAGCAAAACCGGCCAAAGGGAAGGACAGGCCGGGGCATCCTCATGCTCCCTGACCGAGTCTCGAGCCAGAGGGCCCCCCAGGCTAAAGGTACAACAGGCAGTCATCATTAATAGCGAACTTTTACAATCCACAGGGGGGCCACAATGGTCCAGAGACATGGCAGCCCCAGAGAACGGTGAAGGGATGGGCACAAATGGAATGAGAGACAAAATGGGCGGAGATGGCCGTGACAAAGAAACAAGATATTATTCACATACAGAACCTCCCTCCCCTACACACGGGACCGACGATAATCTGCTGGCCTTGAGTGTCCACCTACCAGGATATGACCTCAGGCGACGAGTCACTCATCGGCTTCTGAAGCCGAACCGCTTTCCTCCTGTGCTGGATCGGGCATGACGACGCTATTGAGGTATGTGACCTGTCGGACGAGATTTCCTCTGATCAGTTACGAGGCTTCCACCAAACAACAAAGGCTTTTGTCGCGGCACTTTGGCCATCCTCCGAATATAACTGGTTAAATGGTGGGTAACATTGCGCCCGAAGCCACACCGCTGGGGGGGGGGGGCTAGGAAGGGAATGGGAAAGGGAAAGAGGGGGCAGGGGCAAAAAGGAAAGGGCCGTGTAATGATTGATACGGCAACTAGGATCCAATAGACGCAGGCGCGGGCAGGCGGAGGGCAAAGCTAAACAGCGAGGGAACAGTGGGTGGGATGGATGGCTTACGAAGGGTTCCATGATCCCAATCAGAGCTGCAATCCTTTCTTGCGCATTGGGACTCAGAAGCTCCTCATCTGACAGAGGCCTGCCAATGGTGAAACTGCGAAGACGGAGCAGCTGGATATTCCCATTATCGAGATCGTAGCCCTAGGCAGAAGAGAGGCGTCTGTCAGTATCGTAATTGGACGAGGCGGAGACCCGCCGGGACGGCGGCAGATGCTGAACCATGGAAACAAGTGAGACGGTGCAGAAAACTCTTCGAGACCAAAGCACCCAGTGGGACGGCGCAGGCAATTTCCGCGCCAGAACCGAGTACCGTAGACCGAGACCTTGGAGTTGGGACGTCGGCACTAAGGTATGAATCCAGCGATCCACTGACGGTCAGAGCCAGACAGCCAGACAGCCAGACAGCCAGCAATTCAGCAGGGCCCCAGACCCAGGGGCCGTTGGGGAATCTGGAGGGTGAAACTGGAAGTGACCCAGCGCGCAGAGACGGTCCGGGAAGGCCCAGTCGGAGGGTCCCGACGTCCGCGGCTGCGCTTACCCCCAACCCAGAGCACACGGCAGACCTGCTAGCAGCCAGCTCGGAGATCGTCAATGCTTCCCCCCCATTATGACAGAAAGGGTCATCCATCCATCGTCGATTGCCATGCTCTCTTCGAGATGGCTTTCGTTTTCCCACCTCCAGTCTTGGATTCTCGCTGAACAAAGCGGTCCTCCCCGATGTGGCAAAGAGTCACCGCTCAGAACTGACCATAAGTGCTAGCAGACGGGCATCCCCTGTGGACTGACTTTGATCGTCTGGCATCAGTCCGGTGTCTCCAGGATCTGCCACCCCCATTCGTTCTCGAAAACAGATGGTGTCCATCTGACGACCTCCATGGCTGTGCTGCCCACGAGAATGCAATGTGCCCGGGAGGAACGCTCCTCCCCCAGAGTTGTCTCAAACATATCCGGGTATCGACATATACGGCCCGAGATACGATAGATACTCCGCTGGAGCACATTTGTTTGGGATAGATAATGCAGGAAGGATAAATTGCGACCACGGCCATGATGGTTCATTACCGCAGGGTAAGGTGGGAGACGAAAAGAACAGGAAAGAGTTTCACATACCTTGGGCTTGGTCTTGAGCGCACTTTCCTTGTTATGATTGACAAAAGCCGTCACAGCTACCTCGTCATCATCCGATATTCCGTTGAAGATCTCGCGACGTATTTCCTTCTCCCTCAGAACTGCCTTGAGGCGATGCGAGTTCCTGTCAATATCCTCTCGAAGAAGCGCAAGTTTATCGGCCTGTGGCATCCAGAGCCCCGAACCTAAATCAGCAACATACAATTAGCCCCTATCTCCCTCCAAGTTCCACTTGGTGAGACAACGCCATGGCTGCAGCTACAATCATCCATCCACCTCCTTCAAGAACACAGCGCTGGCTTTCATCGTGAACATAATAGAGAGGATATCCGGGAAGGGGGCTCGGTATGACGGGGCATTGCAATAAAAAAGTAAATGTATCTCCCTGGTTGCTGAATGACTCGAGGGAGACACGTTGGTCCAGGGGGAACTGCGACCGTGGCAAGTGGGTACTTTCGTCTTGCATAACTCACCAACAAAGCAGGATCCAGGCTGCAAGTGGACGTAGTAAGCAGCGTAAGGCCCTTTTTTACCTGTGCGGGACCTGAGAAGAGGATTAGCTGACGCCGAATCTCGCATAGTGTTGAGTATGTGCATACCAAGCGGCTGAAAAGTGCGTCTGCTCGATCGCATGGTTAGCCCGGCAATTCCTTTAATGCCATAACCGTACAGGGAATTAAAAGGATATTGTTAGAAGTAAATACTCGTTCATACCTTGTACGGGGTGGGATCTTTGCTGAATCTGATGTCTCTATGTATGCGAAACACCTAGTGCAAGACGTATTTCTGTTAATGGCTTTCCCTTCCAGGCATCTCCATTTTTCAACTGCCGTTCATCCTCACTCACAAGATCTTTCACAGGCAGCTCTGGGACTGTGCTGTCTTTTTCTATAACTTCCTCGGTGAGAGTCTCAACAAACGTCTCCCAGTCCTTCTTCGAAGCGCGGTAGTCCGCATCGTGCGCTGCATTTAGCTCAGAATCAGCCTTGAACTGAAGTGTAAGAACTTCATCTGGGTTCGATTGATACCTTTGAGCCACTCCCTATCATTATTTTCGGTGAGGTCTTGCAAAAAGAGCATGGTATTGAGATGCAAGATATTGTCCTGGTAGGCCACTGCTCCTGGATCCCTCGCTTTAGGCTTCGCGATGAATATTTCTTTTCCAGGGCCCAGGCCAGTCGTGACGCCTTCTCTCCATAGCTCCTTACTTTCGGTCGATGCGGCCGTGTTGGCTTTGGTGCCACCTTTTTTCCGTTCAACTGGCTTGCTGGGCTCGTCTTCTTTCTCGTTCTTTTTCTGGCCCCTCTTTGGTGCTCTTTGCGTCTGCGGCGGTCTTGTCACTTCTGCCTTTGGGGATGTTGCGTCAGATACTTCAGCGCTCGCACCGGGAGATGCGGGGAATGACGTGTCTGGGTTATCGTGACTAGCGGTTTCCGGCGCAGAGACAGGCTGGGATTCGGGCTTAGGTTCCTCGGAGGATTCTTCCTGGAAATATTTGCTTTTCTTTGGGGTGGATTTGGTCGCTTTCTTAGCGGTGGTGTTATCGTACTTTTGTTTCTTTGGCCCCGTTCTGGAGGCTTCGGATATTCTGTCAGACGCGCGCCTTTTTGGCGCCGACACTGGAGCTGCGGCCGAGGCGGGAACGGCCCGAGACGATCGACGAGGCATGGGTAGGACTTGCGCACTGTGTGGTTCGTCTTTTCGTACGAGTTTAGAAAGTGCCCGGGGAGAATTACCGGCAGATAACCGTAGCTACTACGCCTTGATCCAAGATGGGGTGAATGGTAGGAAAGAGTAGGGGGATCCGATGCCGCTTAGGAGCTGTTCGGTGGCTATTCGAATTCTTTGACCCTGGTACCGGGAACGGAGGTGCTCCGTAGCTAGCGACAGATTGACTTTCAGGCGGTTCGAAGCGGACAAAGGGACCGGGAAGAGACCAGGAGGCTGGTAACTTCTGGGGCTCCTTTCGCGTGGGAAAAGGCGGGCAAGTTCTTTGCTTCCCGCAACCGCTAAACTTAGTGCGTGCACTCGGGAAGTCGACGTCAGTTTCAAACAGGATTTGCAGGTCCACCAGCCTGCTGAGACTGTATCATTCCAACGGCCAGTCACGGGGTTCCCGGGTATATTATATTCTGCAGTGAGGTGTTGGATCGCAATAGAAGCCCTATCGACCGGCTTAAGGGTCAGCTTGGCTCTTTCTTCCTTGAAGGGAGAGGACAAAGGAAATCACCACCACTCTAGCGGCCCTTGCTTGATCTTTGGCCCGCCAATAGTAGCCCCTCTTCAACGCTTTTTTCCATCCATCTGTTCAAGAAAAAAAAAACAAGGTATTAATAGTGAAAGAAAGGACGAAAGGCATTCATCCATGGACACTTCTGAGAAGACCATGATTCCGGACGTTTTCGAATCTCGCAAGCGCAAGATTCTTGCAGAACTGTCCATCCCGGACGCAGAATATACCGATCTATCGCCGAAGGGGTCGGTTGATGAAGGTATTCGCGTGCTCATCAACGACATCAACACTTTGCCTGGGTTAGTGACCACGAGCAGCTGTGCCGGGCGAATCAGTGTATTCTTGGAGGGGAGGAAGAAGCAGCACCAGGTGCTGTCCGACGAGCAACAGAGACAATTTGTACCTTCAGGAGGCAAAGGAGCAGGGAAATGGTTATATGTGTCCCATGAGCCATTGAAAGAGGATGGAAAGACACAAGTCAAAGAGCGCCAGCGTCTGCATGAGAAGTTTGGAATGATCCCTGGCGATGGCAGACCTCCGGGGCTGAACAAGAACGGCCAAGCCCCGCGTCTCGTGCGCTTTTCATTTGAGCCTATGGTAGGTCTTTTTTCCCTCTCAGTGCCTGTTGGTCGTTAGGTCCTCTTGGGGGCTTTTTTTTTTTTTCTTTTTTCGAGTATCTGGTGTTTTAATACGTATGTGCTTGGTTTATTACATCTCGTATCATTGCTTTTCTTCATGTTCCAGGCGACTCGCCCTAGTAAAGCCATGTCAGATTGGCGTTACAGACAGAACAGGCAAGGGACACCGTGCGAACAATGATCAAAGACTGATGAAATGGTTTCAACAGATCCTCCACATAATGACAGCCACCTTACACCATGCGCATCCTGTACTATCTGCTGCTTCAACCTCTGGTTTCCGTGAAAGCGGACTGCAGAGCTTACGGTGCTTAGAAGCAGATGACAATGATGGCCCGAGCCCCATTGTTGCCGTCCGATCTGCCGGTCTCTCGTTGGAGTCTGTCATCGGATATTGCGAGGAGAGTGATGACGACAACGACGACCAAGAGCCCGTCATCCACAGTCTGGTCACTGAAGAGTTCCTTGAAATGCTGGTTGCCATCTCGAATGAAAGATTCTCCGTAAATTCCGAACGCAAGGAGAGATTCCGCGCAAACCTGTTAGATCTTTGCTCTCCGGATCGGGCCCTTGGTGCGAAGACGAAAGGGAAGGCTAAGCCTCCTGGCTGGGAGGATCCGGAGAAACGAAGGGAGAGGATGAGGGCAGAAGGGCTGTTGAGGAAACAACTCATGGAGAGCCAGAAGAAAGAAAAAGATGTTGATTTAGATTTGTCTGTTCCTAGTCTGGAGCAATGAAAGCTCTTGACAGAGGTTTGTTTGATGTACAGAAAAGCAGAGATTCAACTTGAGTTTCGAGATGATCATGAAAAGAAAAAGATCCATCACAGCCTGCAGACAATACCCAATGTAGCACAAAACTATGCAACCAGTCGTTGTCAAATGAGGTTATGTTACCATGAGAGAGGATGAAAGAAACAGAAATAGGATATCAAGGAGGAAAACAAAGAGACGCGGACTAAGGCAGATGAGAAAAGACAGAGGATTCCAATGACAATGCCAGTCGGTTATGGTCCCAAGCACATCGCACGTAGTAAGCCGGACTCGATCTGTGCATCACTGAATCCAACGATTTGCGTAAATCAAAAGTACCCCGCCAGTCATGGTCGTCGCTTCATTTCTCACCAACAAAATAATCCCTCCAAGTAAGGTACGATGCTGTAACACCGAGATGTGAGGAGCCCTGTTGGAAGATCAAGAAGCAAGTTTTCCAGAAGCCAATTTAAGAAAGGAAATACATGTTCAAAGGCAAGCCAGCACATCATATTGTGGTGGCTTTGCTTCTGCGGTTTCCAACGTCAGTGGCCCTACTTAGAGAAACAATTTGGAGAGGAGTGAGTGATACGGTGCCAGGGAGTTCTGAATCTGTTCGATGGGTTGAAAAGAAGCTTCTGGCCCCAACAGTCTTCGATATCACCGAACGGAGCGCTGCCACTGTTCCAGCATTCGCTGGCACGGCGCGACGAGGCTTGCATAATGTCAATTCGAGACGAGTTATCAGTGTGGGACACGCTTTGTTCGGTAGCAGGAGAGGAGATGGTGATGTTGCTCTGAGTACTGCCACCTGAGAGGGGTTTGTTGACTGTATTCATCCAGCCGCTTAACACCAGGCTGGAAAGGACAGCAGTTTCATGTTGCGCGGCATCTTCCCAAACGACGCGTTTGGCGACATTAATTGGCCATTCGTACCACACCCGGCCGAATGGCGAGATAAGGTTGAAGTTGGTTATGGGGAAATTATTGGGCAGTTCGTGACTGGCATCTTGAGCTGTACCCTTGGCAATCAACCCGGCATAGTACTATAATAGCTGTTAGCAAGAATTGGTAGATAACAAGAGGAACAAATGCAAGAAATAAGAAAGAAGCAATGGAAGAACAAAATAAGGAGATCAAGAGACTTTATCATGGAGAATGCATACCATGCGAGTGCCATGATCAAAGTTCGGCATCTGGACCAACGTATCGAAAGGGAACCATTTGCTTGTGTCCGCTATTTTTAGGATCTCGCTTTCCTCATCAGAGTTAACACAAAGAGTATACTTCTGGCGCTCATTGAACGCAGGGCAGTTGAGTCCCGCATGAAGGAGCTCGCGCAGAAGACGTTGGTCAAGTCCAACTGTGTTCGATTTCCTCATCCGAGAAACGAGTGAAATGATGTGACGGTTTGCCAACTCGAATAGCTGGTTACGGTCATGCACAGTGTAAAGCTCGGTTGCGTACCAAGGAAACTACACCAGTTAGAAGTATTCGACTTCCATTTAACCCAGGACTTACTTTGTAAAGCGTGCTTATGGTCGATTCATAAGTGCGTTGAGGGCACTTAGCACAGAACGGAGACTGAATAACCGTCAGGCATTGCCGCTATAAAATAAAAAAGTGAGGAAGACTTACACGATGAGGCATTTCGGCATGACGAATGGCACCAATAATCTCCTCGGTCGTAAAAAAGCCCGCGAACCCAGTGGAATAAGGATCCATGTTTTGCAGAACGCTAGGCATGCCATTCTTCCAGCTGACACACTTTGCACGAGGGAACAAGTCTTTTAGCAGGTCATCCTGGCTGCTGAGCTCGACCTCTACATGCCGATTGCCAAGTCGAGGCGCACGTCCGGTCTCGAAGATCCGGTTAATACGCTTTGTGGTCTCCTCAGCATCTGCGGGGGACTGAAGCTCCACGAAGCAGTCCATAGTCTTAGCAGTCGGACGCTCCATGATGATATGCACTGCGTGGCCTGGAACAAGCCGCGCCTGTCTCCCCACAAATTGCAAAATCTCCTGCTTAGTGATGGAGTAAGGGATCTGCCTTCATATCAGTATCATTCCTGGCGAGAACGACAGTCACTCACGTTTGCAATCTTGATGACGCCCCAGGTTGGGGGTTTCATGGAGTGAACTAGACTGCCAATTGGCATCTCGCTTGGCAAAGCAACTCTGTCGATGGGCTTGGGAGAGAAGCCAAGGCCATTATGGTCAGCATTCATCAGGGGAATACTGGAAGGAGGGAAGCAAGTTGAAGTGGCCCCCTGCTGCTGGAGTTGATAGGGGTGGACAGGCACCGGGGTCAGACAGTTGGAAGCGAAGGGAATAGGTATAGTATTGTGAGGTGAGTTTGGGGGAGGTCCAAAGAAAGGGTCATAGAGCAGGTGCTGGGAGGGGATGTGGTGGCTTAGAAGTTCCTGAGGCTTTCGAGGAGAGACCATGGGCTTGTTGAATGGAGGCATGTTGAGCTTGCGGCCCGAGAGATCTTGTCTGGTAAACGCCATCTTGAAGACGGCAGTTGGCGGGGTAGATGAAGATGGGAGAGAATGAAGGGAAGGTGAAGAAGTAATCAAAGTAGGCAGAGTAGGCAGAGTAGGCTAAGAAGGCTAAGAAGGGAACAGAGGTGGTCCAAGTGGGTAGACCTCAGTAAGAAGAAGAAGATGATGAGATGGAAGCAAAGTCTAAGGACTTTGTATGTTAGAGGGGGACCAGCCTTATTGTTGACAGATGGAATCTACACGCGCAGCCGCTTTATGATTCACTGACAAAATGGGATGATGTGAAGGGTATTCAACCTTCCGTGTTACAAGAGCTTCAATGGGACACTATAACTGGCAAGTGATAAAGAGGTGTTTCGCATGACATTCATGAACTTCTATCACATAACAGGACAAATCAGGCACTCTCCAAGCGGGTCTTGTAAAGACGTCAATATCTGGCCCCGCGTTACGTGCAGGATAGCACGCAAGCCATTGAAGATTCCCTACAACAATAGGCCGGGGGCCATGTGCAAGCGGGTCAACCAACACATGTCCCTGTCGAGGTTCCCCGGCCAAGTTGCATGCAAGAAGGTTGCCCGGGTTCTCACCGCACTAACCAAGTGCAAAGCAAGAACAAGGGAAGATGTTCTTCATATTCTCGCGCTGGTTTCCACCCTCGTCTTTGTTGCTTTGTTGGAACCCATTCGGCAACTGCAACCCCAACCTTTGTGAGACAAGCAATGGACTGACCACAGGTTAGATAGTCTTACCAGTGAATCCCTCCCCCCCTCCCCATCAGAATATGGTCAGGTGAGCGGTGATGGCAACCGGTGGGATCGGATGACACATCGTCCGATGCGAAATACGGTGTGCATGAGCAGATCTTGATTGTACATAATCTGAGTATTAGATACTATGTCGCTTGGCTTTACGTTGCAGGACCAGTACGCAGTGAGAGGTTGTCAGGACACGGATTTCTCATAGGACAAGACTGATCGCTATAGCTTGGATTTAGAAATAGAATACGGGTGACTGCAGAAGGGAACAAGCATCGAGCTGCTGTACAGTAGCTGTTCCTGGAAGAACAAAAGCCAAGGTCATGTACCAACCACGGGACGGGAGCAATTTAATCGAACTGCGATAGGTTGTCAGCCAAATCCAACTAGAAAGACCACAGTAACTTACCGGTGTCAAGAATGACTCCGCAACGAAACGAGCACGAGCATTCAACTATAGAACAATAAATTAGAACCCTGTGCTTCCAACAGCCAAGCAGAAACGGGGACCTACAAAGAGCTTCATTTCCGAGATTTCCTTGTCCACTTCTTCCATACTGTCAAGCAAAAAGTCGTTAGCATCTTTCCGATTGAAGGGGCTCGTGGAAGGATAGGAGGCCAGTACAATTGAATGATGAAGTCCACTAATTTGTGCTTCAACATCTGTTCCGTGTGGAAGTTTGTGATGAGGAACGAGATGTCATATCCCTTGACTGGCTTCCTCCGCAGGATGAAGAAAGACTCCGCACGCTGCGTCAGGAATCTGGTGAACTTATGGACCAAGATATGCTCGATTTCATCTGCCTGCTTGATTCGGATGCTAACACGGATGCTGTTCACGCTGGGTTCAATGAGGACCTTCTCGTTCTCATTCCGGGAGATTGTAAGGGGGTTGAGGAGCAGTTCGGGGGAAGTTGCGGCTTCGATCTCGGGCACGTTGCTGTCGGAACACTGGGTTAGCATCTCGATCATGGGAATTACCAAGCCCTACATACTGTCTTTCAGAGGTTTGGGAAGCGAAGTTCGATATCGCGAGTGCTGCCGTTAGAGAAGACCTGACAGCCAGGAGGTATGGACGCAATGATTGAGACTGCGCCCGTTAGCTTCGATTGTATCCCAAACCCCTGGAGGGGTTGACACTCACCATAATGGGGATGTGACGTAGATGCGGTGCCCCGGATTGCTGATGTTGCTGATGAGCTCGTCAAGACTAACTCATCAAGGATGTGTGTGATTCAGATAGCAGATAGGAGACCCGCAATTATGGCGTCTAAATGCCCCAATTAATTCCGAATATGAACCGAGATGAGGGCGGGCGTCACTTCAGTCCATAGCTGCGTCAGGAGCAACGTCCCGCTGCGGGCGGGCAATGTAGCCTGTAGTACGGCGGACGATAGCAGCCTTCGGGCAAATCGCATCCGAAGTCCATGATTCTGCCGGCAGAATCCGTTTACTACGTACTATCGGCAGCTGAAAGGAGCAACATGGTTGGCTCCATATAAATTGTGATTCCTACAGGCGGACTTTCTATAGCATAAACTAACTAGCCCCCGTATGATTAGCTTCCCTATGTAATCAGACTGGATACTTCTGTATACAGAAGGGCCCCTGAGGTGGGGATGCATTTACAGTCATAAAAGCGGTAAAGGATCTGGGGGTCATAATTGCGCGATGGCCACAACAGTTCGCCGTAGTACAGCGGCTGTTTGCCCCACGCTCTCTCCGATCGATGGCTGACGCAGTCGATGTTTACGCAACTGCATCCCACCGCCAGAACCTGCGAGGAGGCATCAATCACGCCCGAGAAGGTCCTTGAAAATCAAACTCAAAATGGCTTCTATACCGGGTATGTGGCTACACCCCTACAAGGTCTACCCCACGCTATACCGTCTTTCCAGCTGACCCATGACGCAGTCATTGTAAAGCACCAGGGCAAACGTCATGAGGTCGAGCTTGATCCATCCCTCAACGGCGAAACACTCAAGTACCAGCTATTCTCTCTTACCGGCGTCGAACCCGAGCGACAAAAGATCCTAGTCAAGGGAGGTCAACTCAAGGATGATACTCCATTGTCCTCTCTCAACGCCAAAGCGGGCCAAACATTCATGATGATGGGCACGCCATCTGGAGGTCAGGGTGCTGGAGACTTGGGTAGACCAAAGGAAGTTGTGAAGTTTTTGGAGGACATGACGGAAGCTGAAGCCGCTAGAGCGGAGGGAGCGACTCCTGCTGGTCTGCAGAACCTCGGAAACACGTGCTATCTGAACTCGACACTACAGACACTACGGAGCGTACCAGAGCTCCAGGATGCGCTACAAAGGTACCGACCTTCTGGGGGCTCCGCTGGAGGCTCTGGTCTCTCGAACCTCAGTAGTCTCGGCCTTGGCGGTCTTGGGGCTTCCATGGATCTCACATCGTCTCTGCGGGATCTCTTCAAGCAAATGTCAGAGACACAGGAAGGGTTCCCACCGCTCATGTTTCTCAATGCGCTGAGAAATGCTTTCCCCCAGTTTGCTCAAAGGGATCGGAACGGACACGGTTATGCCCAGCAGGATGCTGAAGAGGCCTGGTCACAGATCGTGAGTCAGCTGCGGAACAAGCTGGTCGTGAAGGAAGGCGAAGGCGAATCTGCTACTGAGGTGTCATTCGTGGATAAGTATCTTGCTGGAAGATTCGAGTCTATTACCGAATGTGATGAGACCACGGCAAGGGAGGCTGGCGAAGAAGCTACTCGGAGCTCGGACGTGTTCTACAAACTCGATTGCCATATTGGTAAGGATACAAACCATTTGCACGATGGTATTATGGCTGGCCTCGAGGAGAAGATTGAAAAGCACTCCTCGACGCTTGACCGCGATGCTGTGTACACGAAGCGTTCACGCATAGCCCGCTTGCCAAAGTACCTAACGGTGCATTTCGTTCGATTCTTTTGGAAGCGTGAAACTCAGAAGAAGGCCAAGATCATGCGTAAAGTTACATTCCCTGCCGAACTCGACGCGGTGGATTTTTGTACCGACGAACTTAAGGAGCAACTCGTTCCTGTCAGAGACAAGGTTCGAGAAATTCGAAAGGAGGAGGTGGATGTTGAGCGTGCTCGTAAGCGCCAGAAGCTCGCTCATCGAAAGGAGGAACAGCAAAAAGAGGCCGAGTCCGGATCAAGCCTGGAGCCAATGCAGAAAAAGAAAGCAGCCGAGGGGCAGAAAGACGAAGCCAAAGCTGCGGAGAAAGATGGAGATGCGACCATGACCGATGTCTTCAAGTCCGATGCTGACTATGAAGCCGAGAAGACCGCCTCGATCCTCGCGGCCAAGAAAGAACTGTCGGAGCTACTTGACCCGAGTCTGGCCTCGGAGGGCGGTGTTAACAAGACGGGTCTCTACGAGCTACGCGGAGTGATCACACATCAGGGTGCTAGTGCCGATAGTGGACATTACACCGCATATGTGAAGAAGCAACCCAATGACAATGATGCAGGCACCGAAGGAAAGTGGTGGTGGTTCAATGATGAGAAGGTGACCGAAGTGGAGGGGGAAAAGATTGAGTTGCTTGCTGGCGGTGGTAAGTTTCTTCATTGCTCTTCTAGATTCCGGATGGTCGTCTAACCTTGATCCCACAGGTGAATCCCACTCTGCACTCATTCTCCTCTACCGTGCGGTCGATGTGTCTACTACTGATTAAGCGTTCTCACGATCTGACTACAAGAACTCACGAGTGTCTGGGTAGAAATGGTATGCATAGATAACGAGCTTATGGCTGAATGCTAGGACCCTATGTCTCTGGCCGGAATACTACAAACATGGTTTCAAGTTCGCATGCCTGCATGGATAGAGTATGAGTAGCTGTAAAGAGTGACTGTCGGATCACGTGACTCGTGGGAATTGGGCAAGTTCCGAGGGATTCTCCTATCTTATCTAATCACAGGCGCTCCGTCTAAGCTCTGGAAACCGCCCCGTCGTAGATGAAACTGCGATGTGAGCATCATGTTTTCCTCTCGCACATTCTTACAGTCGCCATTACGCCTTTTCGGGAACCGGCCGCAGTTACCATGTCGATATACGTTTCGTGCCTCGAGGCACACCAGCACTGCCGCCCATGAACCGCTACCTCAACCATCGCGGTGGCCGCGACGCCTGGCCTACGCCGCCATTTTTAGTGGTCTTGGGGTTGCTGCTGGGAAGTGGATGGATGGGAAGTTCGCAGCACCGCCATTGCCAGGTACAGAGGAGGATGGCAAAAAGCTAGAAGAGATCCACTTCATCTACGAACACGGGCTGCCCATTGTGAAGGAACTGCGAGAACACCCTGATTATATAGAAGCGGATGTCTACGGAAACTATACGGAAGAAGATAAATTGCAACGACTGAGTTCTGGCCCATTGCGGGGCAGTCGAGGGCTAGCACTTCAGGTTCGTTCCCTGTGGCTCAACCCGATGCCTCTATCCCTGCCGTGCGAGCTTGGACCTTTTACTGACTACTGGGTCTGTAGAAAATCTTCTATAACGACAAGGAGAAGAAGGCTATTAATGTCGCATACGTTGGACCTGGTCTGGAAGGATGGCCGACTGTTGTTCATGGAGGTGCCCTGGGGACGGTGATCGATGAACATCTAGCGCGCGTCGCAATCAGACATCTCCCCCAACGCACCGGGGTCACTGCAAATCTCCAACTCAAGTATCGTGCGCCGGTGTACTCGGGCAATTTCTATACCTTCCACGCTACACTGGACGAGGAACGGAGTACAGAACGCAAGGCATGGGTGAACGGGGAAGTGCGCAACCCTGTGGGACGATTGTGTATCGAGGCTACCGGCCTCTTTGTAGTCCCAAAGACCTATAAGCTTCAAGAGGTTGGGGAGCGCTATTGACCGGGCTGCGACGGGAAATCCGAAAGACCATCCATGCTGCCGGTCTAGATGGGCCCTGTGGAACGATACATCCCAGGGTTGTGCTGGGGGACGACGCGAACCTCTCCCTTGCTGTCCTCCTGGGCTTTAGCGCTACGTCGGGGGAGGTTGTTTACGTGGAGGGGCTTCATACTCTTTTATCTATTCAGGAGAACGGTGTGTATATGCTTCTTGTGTAAATACAGATAT